>JASCZW010004069.1:0-122304 GCA_034211315.2 Aedes japonicus | reverse complement strand
AAATGGAGCCAAATTAGGGATGTGGGAGTTTTTGTGGGAACTAAGAAATGTTTCTATGGAGTTTTGAGACTCCTCCCTCTCTGGAAGGACTCTTATGCACATTAGACACACATGCCAATCAAACATGAGAATCATACCTACTGTTATGAAAACTTATATGTAGGGGTTATTGAGGCAGGAGAAGGTTCTTATGATGGTTCGAAGCTCCTTCCCCGCCTGGAAGGAGGACTTCTATACAAATGAAACACAAATTCCTACAAAGCTCGAGTTCTTGGAATTGGAGTTCTTCAAATAGAACCAACTTTGGCATGTGGAGGTTTTTGGGCAGGATTTTTTCCTTAGGTGGTTCGAGGCGCCTTCCCTCTGGAGAGGGTGAAGGAGGGCTCTCAAACCAATGAAACAGACATTTTTACCAAGCATGAGAATTATCCATGCAACTAAAACTACAAAATGTGATACTTCTCGGGTAAGAAGCATATTCTGATAGAAGTTTGACCCCTTTTTAGTCAGAATTGGTTGAGTTACTCTCAGTGCTACATTATGCACAAGAAGTTAATCTTAGGTTATGCAAGAGAAAATTACATACAAACTGACAGGAAACAGCACAGCAAAACCGGTAGAAACAACCGGTCCAAGGTTAAACTAACAACACAAACCCTTTTTTTGCATAAATAACACACACAAGCAAACAAAAATATTTTAACCGGATTCATTCAGACAAAAAACCATAAACGCGCAAGTTCTATTAATTTTTTCATTCATTTAGTCGCATGCGTTACAAGGCTCGCACCGGGTTCAGCTAGTATTCACCATAAAATTTAATGCGCATATGATTTAGAGCATGATGCACAGTAGAAACACTCAATTTTTTAGATATTTTGCTATGAAACAAGAAATTCCTGCAACACTAGAACTTTTTTCTTGGATATTATTTACTGCTAAATAAATCAGAAGAGCACTGCCGGTGGACATTATTGTCCCAACTTAAATAATTAATTTTGGAAAAATGCCCGAGTCGGATTGTCCCACTTGAAAAGTTGACGCATAAATGTCCCACTAGAACAAAAATTACTCAAAGTGAGACAATTATGCGTCCATATTTCAGGTGGAAAAAATGACATACCGTACTTACGGTTTTTCTAGAATTAGCAATACCTGTTTGAATTATATTTTGAAAGTACATATAAAAGTGTTGTGGATGGCATAAAAAAATGAACAACATAAAAATGTCATATGGGACAGTTATGCTTCCACCGGTAGAGCAGAGAATCGAACAAAGCAGAACATCAAAAACTAACCACAATATCAAAGTGAGGCTTTACAGCTGTGGCCATTTGACTGTATGCTGGATTTAATTACAGCCAGTAGGTTTTATGAAGGTCCCTCAAGTGGTCAGAACATCTTTCACTTGAACATTTTCTAAATCTTTATGGTCATATAAAGGTTTTGTTAACTAGTTTTTACAACGGTCTATAGAGTGGGCCACTTTTTTCAAATTTTGGCTTAAACGTTGGTAGACAAAACAGTTTGAATCTAGTTATATTTACAAAGCTGGGAAGAGTTCTATACGGCTAGAATAAAACTAAAAACTGTAACAATGGGTATTCTTTCCTTTCTGGATTGGATGCTTACTTTGCAAATGCAACTGCAAAATCCTTTGACTTTTCAAATCCGTAAATGATATATAATGCAATGACAATTTGTTTGTTTACCCTTCGTAAGTCCCTCTTTAAAACGCTGACAACCAGATTGGGTGTACTATAACCTACTACACTTACAAAATTACAGGAGGTGTAATTCAAGTTTGTGAAAAGTCAGGATATGTAAAGAAAGATTTTGTGTAAAAATATGTCTCCTGAAGCTGACACATACGCAATTCTACGAAAGATGTGTTTGATTGAATTTATTTTCTTATCTCTTTCAATTCATTCTTATGTGCTAAAGTACACTTGCATGTGTCAGTCTCAGGGGACAGAAATTTACTTGGCATTTTGGTAGTGTGTAGACGGATGCTACACTGAAAATAAAAAACTGCGTCAGCTATTCAGGCCTACCCTGTACATGAAATTCTTCTAGTATGTTGGTACGCTGTTTGAAGTTAGTATTTCTTGCTTTTGGGTTTAAATCCCAAAAAAATCTAATCCAAAAAATAGCTCTACAGACTTAAAAATTATCTCCGATTTTGATAATTTCAACCAGAATCTCTGAATCTGAACGTTCGGTGAAATTTTGATCTCAATTTTAGAGGGTGAGTTGCACAAAACTTAATTCACAATACGTTCAGCCTGATATCTGAGAATTTTATCGTACATAACTAAACTTTAACTACTAAAATTAATCCAGCAGTTCAGCCGTTCAGATTTCAGAAGAAATAACCAAATTTTCAACTAACGAAATATTTTTATCGTCAGCCAAGGCACTCACTGACAAGGTGGAGGTGTTACATTTGCTGGCATGTCTAAATATTCACACGGCACACGACTTTAACTGGTTATTTTTGCATGATAAATAGGAGTAACGATGGATAGTAAGCTGAATTTCTACGAACATATTTCCATAACTTTCGCTAATGCTTTTGCCGTCCTTGGTTTTATTCGTCGAAACTGTGCCATTTTCCACGATATTTACGCACTGAAAGTCCTGTACTGTTCTTGAATATGGAGTTCAAGTATGGTCTCCCTATCATGCTGTACTTGCTGGCCGGCTAGAAAGAGTTCAACGTTGTTTCATTTGATATGAAGAAAAACGATGTCAACTTAAAATCCAAGAGCCTCTTCGCCAGCGGAGGATTTACTTGCAGAGATTGTTTGCTTTCAATGTGTTGAGTGACCGCTTGGACTGCACACATTGTTTGCAACAAATAAACTGTCATGTCCTTGCTCGCAGTTCCCGACAACGACAGCTTCTGTGGATTCGAGGCAGTCTCCGGTGAAAATCATCAACTGCAAAGATGCCTCGAAAATTTAATGAGGTAAATAAGCCATCATTTTGATTACAATGTGACGAGAAATAAGTTTAAGACTCTTAACCTCAAAACTAGGTCTAGTTGAACGTTGTACCACATCATTTATTAAGGTTGCTGTTTAAATTTTGTCGCTCATAATTCGAGGAAAATGAGGGGATCAGTTACCACGCCTACATTTTCCTATCATCAGTGACGGTCAAGGAGATGCTTATTATCGTCGGTTCATCCTCCATTCAGCCCCCGGGAGTGGGAAATGGAATTTTAAGGTGCAAATTGAGTTACGGAAGTACTTGTGCCAACTAGAGCTGACGAAGCATAGCTTTAAGCAACGTAAAGTTATAAGGTACGCGTGAAACTTGAAGGCAATTTTCTTACTGACTTGTAGACAATCATGAAAGTTACTGGAGTATCTCGTTTAAATTTTCCAGCATAGTCAATGAATCTTCCTGGGAAGTCTGCATCAGATAGCGACGCAAGAACGTGAGAAAAAATAACTGTCACCTTGGTTAAACTTTTTTTTTTCAATTGAATTTTTCTCTGCACTTACATAGTTTTTTTCCTTTAACCTGAAGTGAAAATAACGTCTGTACTGTCACAACCAGTTTCGTTAAAGGACAGGAAAGGAAAAAGTGATGTTTTTTCTTCGACGTATTTGCATCTTCCATTTTCGTTACGTGTAGTTACAACTTTTTAACAGTCGCTGGCATTTTGTAGCTATCTGTACTGCAAATATTGTGGCATTTAATTGATTTTCCGTGTTAAATCTATTCAAGTCGTATATTAAGGTTACTGTGCTGCATCAATATCGGGACACTAATGCTGAAACTCTTCGCGTGTTTCGTGATGATTTTACAATTCAACGATGAATGTTCTTCTCGATCATCATTCAACGAGTAAACTTGAAGTAGGATATCAATTTAGAGGCATAGTATGTTTCATGTTTATGTTTTATTGAAAATTTTATTGCACTGGCCAGTTGCCATCTACGGATCACTCGCGAATTGCGTTAAACCTGCCGCAGCAGAGCATTGATCAGTATGTGGAAACTACTTGCCGATATCCGTCTTGCTGATCTTGTATTGAACGAATCTAGAGCTGTGGATGTGATTATGGGAGGTTCAGTCTGCTACGAGATACACCAGTCAAGGTGGTGCATTCGATCATGCCTTGACCTACCCCGCATGGGGATGCTTGGTAAAAGTTTGTGTTCCTATTTCGAAATACTACCTCACAATGCCCTCCGCTCAAATTCGAACTACTTCTATTCAATTTTCACCGCCTGCCGTGAGCTGACGGAACTATCAATACTTTCTCTTAAGGACATACACGATGGAATCCCCTTATGGCAGGAGCGATGGCTTCTTCATCCACACATGCACACTATGGGTTTGCTCAACAAAATATGACAAATTAATCCACTTACCTGCAGTGAATCATTGCCATACTGCTAATAGGACAGCAGAACACAATATTTAATCAGTTCACACTGTTTATTTCACTGAAACACTCTGAATTGATCAACTAGTGCTCATTTCCACAGAGCAGGTAATTTTTCGTCGTCTTTGTTTACCTTTTTAAAAGCCAGGATCTGCCTATTATTTTCTCACAAAAAACTGTATTGCCATTTCCCATAGCCACTAGAACACTATTTACTTTCACTGGAAGATTGATTATCATCGCGCTGTTGAAAACAATTGACGAAAAATCTGTTTAATTAACGAGAATGGTGCAAAAATTCAGCAGCCGGTCTCAAAACTGCGCGTTTAGCTTTTTCTAATTTACACTCAGCTGTTCGTAGCGTAGCAGAGCGAAGTGTTGTCAGCAACTGTTTGCGCGAGTGTGCTGGACTGATAAAAGTTTTGATTAACGAAGTAAAAATGCCGCGTCTTACTAAAAGAATAAAAGCGGTTTTTTTGTGTGAACGGGCTAAAAAAGTGATAAAAACTGCTGTTGATCCCTTAACTTGGACATTCGAAAATCCCTGAAATAGTGGTTTTAGCTCACCGTCAACTGTTGGCGAATTTCAAAGCGAAATAAGTTCCGGGGAAGAATCTGTCGGCAAATCTTCCGACATTACACATAACGTTACCAAACCTGCTGGTTTTGAGAATCCCAGTCATACTTCCGAATCCGATGGTGAGTTTAGTTTTTGTTTAGCTTTGCATTTGTTAGTTTGCATATTTACTTTCTTGTTTGGAAAGTAAAGGAAAAACAGCCATCTAATCAACGACTCATCCGTTAGTTTATGATTCAAATTAGAACGGAACATTAACGTTTAAGATTCACCAATATTTGTATTCAACAAGATGTATGGCTTAATATTTAGCTTGCCAATTATGCCCCTGACTCCCCCGACCTTTGAAAAGTATTCTTATTTTGAGGTTTCATGCATTTTTAAGAATTTGAAAATTTAGGGGAATAATTATATAGATGTTCTATCCATAAAGAAAAATTAAACCGTTTTCTTCATGATGCACCAATACTACCACATACGATCTAAAAATGGTTTGCACTACTACATGCATGTTGAAGACTGAGGATTCGAGGGAGTTTCACCTTAACAACTTTGCTCTAGGAAAAATTGCTGTCTACTCCTAGAGCCTCATGGTGATGAGAAATTATGTCCTTCTTAAAACAACATCATCACAGATCGTTACCCCGCGTATGGGAGAATACAAGGAAAGACTATATCGGTGTACGAGATACTGCTGAGCGAACAAGTGAAGCGTTCGGATGCTGGTCCACTCCTGTGTAGCAAAAAAGTCAGCTGGATAGTTGCTGGAGAAATTATTGAGATTCCTGTCAGTACGTTCAGTGCGATCACCGTTTCAGTCACTACCGAAGAGATCCATGAACAGCTTGCACACTACTGGGAGTTGGAATCGTGCCGAACGAAGAGCTGTCTCTCGGTTGAAGAATCGACGTGTGAATCTATCCTCGAACAGTCTGCAACAGGGGATGCTGACGGCAAGTATCGAGCGAGTCTGCCCAAGAAGGAATATATGATGGAGCGATTGAGAGAATCGAAAATGATATCGACCAAGCGATTCATGGCGATGGAACGTCGCTTAAATGCGAATCTGGAGATGAAGGCTCTCTACACAGCATTTGGCAAGATGACGAGGAAAAACCATGAAACCGGGTAGTACCACGACGGAGCTCAGAGTAGTATTCGACGCTTCGTGTGCAACAGACTCAGGATATTCCTTGAATGACATACTCATGGTGGGACCGGTGGTCCAGGATGATCTGCTTTCCATCCACATTCGCTTTCGACTCCATAGGTATGTGATTGTCGGAAATATGGAGAAAATGTATCGCATGATCAACGTAGTCGAACAGGATCAACCAATTCAGATAATCCTTTGGAGAGAGTCTGATGAGCAGCCATTCCGAACGTACCAATTGACAACCGTTACTCACGGCACATCATCGGTGCCATACTACTCTGCATTCTTCACCACCTTAGGTTGTTTTAGAAGGTGCTCCTTCATAATGGCTCTGTACTTTTCTATTGGGCGCAGTTTCGGAGTGTTTGAAGAGATTTAGATCTTTCGGCACGAAATCGACATTATTTGCCTAATACTCTAGCTCGTCCTTCGTTTAGTGGCATGATGCCAAATCAAATTATTGGGAAATAAACACTCGGTTTTGTTGAATTATTTGTTAATATATGTTGGTGCTATTTTTTCGGTTTTCGAAAATTACGTCGTCTTGTACCAACCGGATTTCCGTCGAACACAATTTTTGAAGGATAGTTGCCCGGGATTCTCGCAACATGTCCTGCCTAGCATATCCTTCCAGCTTTTGCCACCTTATGAATACTGGGTTCGCCGGCGAGTTGCACGAGCTCATGGTTCATCCTTCACCTCCATAGTCCGTCCTCATGTTCTCCACCACAGATGGTTCTTAACACCCATCGCTCAAAAACTCCGAGTGCTCGCAGGTCCTCTTCAAGCATTGTCCACGTCTCATGTCCGTAGAGAACAACCGGTCTTATAAGCGTTTTGTACAGGATGCACCCGAAGTAACAATTTTGGTTTTATTAGGGTTCTGAAGACCATGATTTAGCCTTTAAGTGTGCTTTTAAAACCACAATTAAACTTCAATTGTTACTTGGTGTATTATTCGTGCAATTGTGTATTATTCGTTGCAATTCCTTTCTAATGGTGTCGGCTCGCAAAGTCCACAACCAACCTCACTATCTTGCAGGAGGACCATCGTGATGCTGCTGTTTAACAGTCCAAAGCACCACCAGGACTTTCGGCTTTTGTATTTAGAGTCCTGGGCGCACTAACACGACGGTGACTCAGCCGCTCCTAACATGGAAAACAGACGCTGTTTTGCGCCGCCCCTTACACGGAAAACTGACGTTCAAATGGGTGAAGGCTTGGACCTTAACCTTATTTTTAAAAAGCAGGGTGGCTCGCTTTTTTTCAGGGCGCACTAAAAATGTAACTAGATTGGCTACAGTTTAAAAGCTTCGTTTGCTGATTTGAATTTGTTCGTATTTTTGTTAGATGTTGTAGTGAAAACCTAGGAGAGAGCAACTCAGGACGATAATTTTGTTATACGAGATGATTTTCGATAGTTGATTCCCTTGTGAGTACTTTTTAAAGTACAACAAAGAGCTTCCTTATCAGGCCTGAATTCTAGGATTGCTTCATTATTTGCATGTCTTGTGGTTGTTTTGCTATGTAGGATGTGTGACTTATCATGTTGCCGGTTTCTTATTCATTGCTGTTATTTGCTATTTTAGAAGATAAAATGACTCTCCCCTTCCTCCTCCTCCTTCTGCTCATCCTCCTCTACCAGCCCGACCTATTTAACCCTCAGCAGTTCAACATCGAAGTTAAAAGTGGCATTTGGTGGAATTTAAGACTATCATCTGTCACTGTCACTAAAACAGTACACTGAAATTAGAATTGGAAAAAATAGGTCCTTAAATGTACTGGCGTGTGGCAAGTATTCATTTATCTAGAAGTCCGTTGGCTGGGCAGCCATTAATTATTAGTCAGTTAACCAAGCCAGTGATACATATGTAGCCAGTTGGTGGGCTCAAACACGGAGCGAAATAAGGTATGTGATCCATTGGTAACAATCTTTTGAGAAGGCGCAACGACAAACGGATGAAATAACCTGCTTCTTCGAAAGACCGAGAGGGTTCTAATAATATAAATGTAAACGATTTACAATCCGTCTCTTTCAGGACGAGTAATGCAATTCCTATAGCTAGAGAGTTTGTTATGTGGAATTTCTCTAACACTCCTTTCAAAATTCTTGAAAATTGGCAGCCGGCCAAAATAGTTATAGTTTTTCAATCGTCGCACACCTTATGCTTTGTGTACAATTTCTAACACGGCTCGGAAATTTGAACGGCTCTATATTATTCCGCAAGGCAAAAGTAAAAAGAAGCAGGCAAAAGTGAAACACTGCGCGCTAATAACTGGATCGTTTCCTGATTGATTGTTGATATTTTTGAAGTAATCGACTTCACATTTTTACGACTGCCATTTAACCAGCCCAAATATCGAAATCTTACAAACAAACGATGAATATATTTTGTGAACAAAATCATCCATCGGTTTTGTAAAATTTAACGACTGTTGCATTCCGGCAGGTACAGGGTGTCTGCAAATTATCCGTACGGAGTTTGTTGGCATGCCTCAACACAACCAAACATTTGTCTTTATACGCAGTATGTTTGGTATAGTTGTGATTTATAATTCATTCAAAATGAAGCCGAATGAGTTGCGTGCAGGTGTAATTACACTTTTTCTAAAAGGAAAAACTATTTCAGTGATTGCAAAGACCCTGAATATTGCAAAATCTACAGTAAATGACGCAATAAAACGATACCAACAGCTTGGAATGCTATATGACCGCGTAGGGAGAGGAAAAAATTGACCGTTCGGACTTCACAAATGCGCGAGATTATCCGGCGACGAATCAAGCGAAATTCTTCGATTTCCATCCAAAAGTTGTCGAAATCACTGTAAATTTCAAAATTTTCCGTTGGAGCCATATTTTTAGATAATTTGAAGCTCATATAAAATGTACAAGTATCACTACTTGAATGACACTATGAATGTATACCGGTTGAGAAATGCTAAGGTTCTCCTGAACCGCTTATCCGAGAACCGCTATCGGTCAGTGCTGTTCACTGATGGAAAAGTTTTCACAATCGAGCAGCATCACAACCACCACAATGATCGACAGTTGCATCCTGCTGCTTCCAAAATTTCAAGGAGTCATCATCCCGCTTCTGTCATGGTTTGGGCTGGAATAACTCATTCCGCCTAAACCCCTTTCATCTTCATTGACAAGAGGGTGAAAGTGAATCAAACGGTATACCAGAAGCTACTTACCAACACAGTAGCTTCTTGGGCATCGCCGCATTTTGGCAACAATGAATAGATTTTTCAACAAGACTAGGCGCCGGCTCATGAAACAAAAAAGTCTATTGGTCTTTGCGAACACTTTCTAACTTACCGGGTTCGAATCCGATGGACTATTCGGTATGGTCCATCTTGGAGTCAAGAGCCTGTTGTACACCACATCAATCACTAGAACATCTGAAATCGTCTGATTTAAAGGTTTGGGAACAAATATCTGTCGAAGAATGCGCAGCCATCGTGGATAACTTCCCGAAACATTTCAAGACGTGCATTTCAGCACTAGGCGACCATTTTGAAATTAACATATAAAACGTGTAGTTTGCAAACATTTTGCTATAACAAATAACACCCATTGATGTTTTAATCCAATAATCAAAGGTAACCATTTTGTTGTTCGGATAATATTTGGACACCCTGTATAAAGAAATTTCATATCACGGACAACGTTTTGGTCGTCGAACACTAAATTCCGAGTGATTATTCTCTGTTAGTTCCAATTAGTACTGCTACGAACAGTTGTTTTATTGTGTTAACAATTTACATTGGATAGAGTTAAACCGCTAGGAAGAAATAAAACTATTAACCATCTAGTAATTTCAACCATTATCGTTATAGCAATGAGCAAAACTATCAATAATTATTGAATTTTTATTCCGTTGATCCTAAGCTAATTCTCGCCAAGAGCATAGTGGCCCTCTCAACCATCATAGCAAATACAAGCGTGGCCTTATCACCACTTAAACAAACGGTCCTTTTCAGGGCCACCAAATGCTTTCTAAAGAGTGTACAATAGAATTTTCTTACATACTTACTATCTAATGCTGATCTAACGATCTACTAGGACCACACCCACGCTATTGTGGGGTCAAATGAAAATTTGAAAATAACTGTAACAGTATGAACGCGGTTCATCCTGTGAATAAGATAGTTTGGAAACCGAGTAATCGAAAATTCACAAAGCCTAAAATCAATCATTGTTACAAACTGATCAGAATCAGAAGAACCTATGATTCTCTCATGGTACTGGAACTTGGTGGTAAATGTATGATTAAAAGCTATAATCTTGCCTCAGCTTTATCGAACAGCAAAAAGTGTACTGGCATCCCCCTAATAGAAGCTATCAAATATTGCCGGAAAATTGATCCTGCCGGCCAAAGATGTCGGCTTAAAGGGCGATACGGTCAAAATTTGGTCAATATCAACTTGACGTATTTCTTTCAATTTTGCATTTAAAAAACCTGAACACCCCTCATTTTGAAGGTGTGTTTGTGTAGAATGTTGCTCCTATTTTGATTTTGGAATTCACTCTTCAGTTGTCAAAATGCCGTCCAAGCAAGAAGAGCAGCGTATCAAAATTTTGCTCGCGCATCGCGAAAATCCGAGCTACTCGCACGCAAAGTTGGCAAAATCGCTAAAAGTTGCCAAATCAACCGTTACAAATGTAATTAAAGTGTTTGGGGAACGTTTGTCGACAGCCAGGAAGTCTGGATCGGGGGGAAATCGAAAACCGGAAGCCGCTGAGACGACAAAGAGAGTTGCCGGTAGTTTCAAGCGAAACCCTAACCTATCTCTCCGAGATGCCGCAAATAAGCTGGGTGTATCGTCTACAACCGTGCATCGAGCCAAAAAACGAGCCGGACTATCGACTTACAAGAAGGTAGTGACTCCAAATCGCGATGATAAACAAAATACGACGGCCAAAGCGCGATCCCGGAGGCTGTACACGACGATGCTGACGAAGTTTGACTGCGTGGTAATGGACGACGAAACCTACGTCAAAGCCGACTACAAGCAGCTTCCGGGACAGGAGTTTTATACGGCAAAAGGAAGGGGAAAGGTAGCAGATATTTTCAAGCACACGAAACTGTCAAAGTTCGCAAAGAAATATCTGGTTTGGCAAGCCATCTGTACCTGCGGCTTGAAAAGCAGCATTTTCATAGCTTCCGGGACTGTCAACCAAGAAATTTACGTGAAAGAGTGTTTGAATAAACGTCTGCTGCCTTTCCTGAAGAAACACGTTTGTTCCGTACTGTTTTGGCCGGATTTGGCATCTTGCCATTACGGTAAAAAGGCCATGGAGTGGTACGCTGCCAAAAACGTGCAGGTGGTTCCCAAGGACAAGAACCCTCCCAACACGCCAGAGCTCCGCCCAATTGAGAAATACTGGGCTATTGTCAAGCGGAACCTAAAGAAGACCAAAAAAACTGCTAAGGACGAGCAGCAGTTCAAGGCAAACTGGCTTTCTGCGGCGAAGAAGGTGGACAAGGTGGCTGTACAAAATCCGATGGCAGGGGTCAAGCGTTAGGCCCGGCAATTCGGTTTTGGAAAAGCGGAAGCCTAACTGAATATTTTTCCTGAATTTTATACTAATTGAACTTGAAAAAGAAATTTAATTTGATTTTTTAAATAAACGATTTCACCGATTTACACGCGTTTTCCCTTGACCAAATTTTGACCGTATCACCCTTTACGCAAATTATATGTTAATGTCATTTGCGTCATTCATCGGGTGTGTGGACTTCCTTCATAATTACACAAAAGCTATAATTTAGATTCAGCATTACATTACATGGTAAACATAAATTTTGCTGATGCTTACCGAATCTACTATCGCACTTTCTATCCCGTTGTATTTGACATGGTTCCTCTTGGTACAGTTTAGTTTGCAAATCCAATCTCCATACGGCGTTGGTCGGGTAGAGTGGCACCTCATCATCCGGTTCATCCTCCACTCAAAGCTTGGGTTGATTCCGATTACGCTTTGGTACCATTCAAATGGATTTTCTTTTCCGCTTTGCTTGAAATAGGTTATCGCAGCGAATGAGGCCGTTCTGTACCCTATTTATATACCGCTGATGTTTGTTCGTTAACGCTTGAATGAAGACGCCTTGAACTGAAAGCGAATAAATTAATCTCAAATCCTAGAGGTTTGCTGGGTGAGTCTGGTTCCCGATGATCTCCGTAAACATTTTACCGGAAATCATTGTTTATTTTGAGCAAATTTCTCACTTCAGCAGTTCTGCTATCTTCGCTTTAAATTCATATTTTCGTTCATATAATCAATACTTCGATCTAAGCCTCCACTTATTGGCATCGGCCATCCTTCTCAGCCAATCTCCAAACAGATATTCCGTGTCGCTGAACCATTAATTTTAAATTGAGGTTTATGGTTGGCAACAACTTCTTCCCGCTCGGCCTGTGCCATTTACCTCACACAATGGGCTCCCTTTTTACTTCCTACCTTCCCGGTTGCTTCCGATGGAGCTCAGTGTAAGTCACACCCACCAAAAAGAGCAACCCAGCACATGACGGGAGGACAATTAAGCTCGAAAAAAAAAACTAGTGCGCCGTAACACCTTCCACCAGTTCGTTAGATTTCAAAGTGGCCCACATATTTTACGCCCATTTGATTCAATCTTTGGAGTAATGAACCTGTCGTCAACGCTGGGGATGGCAGTCGAAATGGGGCGAAGCAGTAATTGTTGAAATCTTGGAAAATTGATGCGCTTTTAAGCATCGAGGTGTAGTGCAGTAAAAGAAATATCCCTTATTGGGAAGGTGTGCAAAAAATGGAGGGAGTAATAGGAGCAGTGCAAGGGACAATTGAATTGTGTGCCAAGTAGCATTTTGTTGTAGGAATAAAATAAAGTAATTGCATTCTGTGTTGGTAAGCAGTCAGACTTTTGGCCCTGATCTAGGATTTTTTAGGTCGAAAATTTCTTGAGTTCCCTGAGTATAGAGTGTAACAATATGGAAAGCTTCAGGGTCATTTATAATTTGGGGCCGAAAATAAACAGAACTGTAAGAAGAAATACTTCGATTATATGTGTACAGGAACGACTCTTCCGCCTTTAACTGGTTTTTTGAAACCACAGTTGATTTAATCTCTTTTGCCATATAATCTAGGTATACCTGTTCGTAGTAATATCCTAACGACAAAAGGGTTTGTCTGGCAATAGCCCAATTAACATGCCTTCAATCACTCCCATCTTCCAAACTGCAAATTATCGACAGACCGCTTAATCTGAACCTCTTCCTTTACCACCCTTGGCATCAATCATCCGTCAATGCCACGAAGAATGTTGATAATTATGATGGCTTCCATTAGACTGTGCTTTGTTTACAATTCCTGACTGCTGTTACAGCACATTTTTTGAAGTCTCCCTTTCCACTCGATTCAGCAATAATTCGCACCGGTTTGCTGAGACCAAAAAAAAGAACGTCTTTTTATTCATTTGATTTTCCCCCAAAATATCGCGGCTGGCTTCTTTTTCCAACTAATCGATCCACGGATAAACCATCAATATGTTATCCCGGGTTCCGGCCTCCAAATGGGAAAACTGATCTGGCGAACGGTGGCTGGCTGGGGAGAACAAAGCAAAACAGAATCGCAATGATAATCCGCTTTAAATGACGGTAATCGTTATAATACATTCCGGTGAATGTTCCATTTCCTACTATTGATTTTGTTTTGCTTTTTTCGCATACCAATCTGTTTTTGTGAGTGATGAAAGCTTGAGTGATGCGTTATCGATAGAGCTATTTATATTTTGCTACTCAGTGGATCCGAAAATAAATTTCGCACCCCTCAGGTGCTAGAAAGGAGCTTCGATTGGCTAGCCAGCCAATATAACTAGGCCTAGAATATATCCTGAAAACTGATATTATTTTTGTTGCCTTTTTTGAACATGAAGATGAGTGCCGACAAAAATCATGCTACATATGTATACAGCAGTCTAGAAGAACGAGAAAACCACCAGTCACAAACAGTTCTTCGATGTAATGATTTATGAAAGGATGTTTTCTGAAGCGGGTGGGAAAGGGTCTTGAACAGAGGCCAATTTGTAGACGCAAATTTCACCACTTTCCTCACTTCACCAATGGCTAAGTTTGAAGAAAAGCGAAGGCTAAATTTAAGAGCCATAGATTTGATACGCTTCTTTCTGGTCTAGTCGGTTTATCGTTGGTTGGAAGGATAGTTTTGGGTATGAGTGATGGGAATGTTGAATATGCGAATTCTGAGTCCTTCTGAAAACATCAAACACTATGAATTCTAGAGGGTTTGAGCTGTTTAGTGGAATACCTGTAACTAGAAAAGAGAAGAAAAATTAGTATTTTCCATTTAATTCCAACTACCTTTGCTTATATTGACAGATACGCGTATTTCGTCTACAATGTGCAGACTTCTTCAGTGTCTCGTGCTAATAACTAGACTTACTCAAGTTGAATTATTAGTACGAGACACTGAAGAAGTCTGCACATTGTAGATGAAATACGCGTATCTGTCAAGATAAGCAAAGGTAGTTGGAATTGAATGGAAAATATTAATTTTTCTTCTCTTTTCTAGTTTTCAAACAATAAACAATTCATCATGATTTGAATAAATTTTCATTATGTTCGAGCATATAAATTTAAATTTCGTCGAATGGATATTTTAATCGAACGAATATATATTCGAATGAAAATAAAAATCCCTATTTCTTCGATTTTTTAATGTTGTTGTATCCGAAATGAATTTTTTAAAGTTTTAGCTGTCTAAAGTAACAATTTGTTTTTATATTTGATGCTGGCATTACTTAACACGGTAAACTAGGAAAATTTAAACTGGCACTTCACTTGTTCACCCAAGCAGAAGCCAATTCCTTTATAATAATTCAGGAAAAGCTAACCTTTTGACAGATAGGTCTATGTCATCTCTGAATTACAGACTACTGTAATATCGAGCGCTATATTAAATTGAAGTTGGCAGAAGAATTGATTTTATTAGTTAAAATCTTCATAAAAAAATCTGACGGCCTGGGGACTAAGTTGCCTTCACATCCATTTCTATTCCCAATAGCATACAACGGTGTTCGTAAGGACAAGGTAAGGTAAAAGTATTCGGCTCAGAGACCAATAATGGTCACCACAATGGTAGGCTTGAACCCCCCTAACTTCTGATTTCCAAGCCACTTGTTAAAAGGTGGAGTAGAATGAGAATGGAACGAAGTTGAGAGAAAGACAGCTCTGAATGCTTTTGATCTCATTGCTCGCTACTCTTTTACAACAAATCATAAAAATACTTCGTTCGATTCGTTCGGAAATTTTTGCTTTAATTTTAGCATACACTGAGGCAATAACCAAGCATTATTTTCATAAGAACGAACTTATGTACAGGTTTATTTTCATTTCCATTTAACATTTTTTATTGACGTCTACTAAATTGAACTATACTACTTTTGTGGTATACCCGAGCAGGATAGAACACCATACGAATACCTAATTTTGATCTCAATAACTGGCCTAGGTATTAAAGAGCTCAGATTAAGAGGTAAAATACCAGAACAAAATACCTAAGAATTGCAAGCAAAATATCTCTCGAATAGCAAAACTTGTTATTTCGGTTACCTGGGAATACCTTAGAGGTACTATTTTGGTATTGTCTTACCTAAATTTGGTATTCGCATGACATTGTAGGAACAATTTTATGGTATTATCCTCAGGTATTTTATCTCTTAATCTGAGCTCATAAATACCACGGCCAGTTATTAAGTTATTGTGTTCTGCTCGGGTACCCCTGTTTACAAATCGCATCTTTAAGGCTGATCACCATTTGTCAAATGAACAGCCTGAGTAGCGTAGTCTCCCAGTAAGGCGAAACTGAGGTTATAAAACCCACCACCTTTCCAGAATTTACAGTCCATATTTGTCTAGGTTGCATGTAGCTACTGTAGAGAAATTTGAATCTGCGCATTATTGCATATAGCTACTGTACAGAAATTTGAAGCATCTCAACTGTAGAGCATATGTTCCGATGTGCCACGTTCGATATTACAGAAACGACAGATACCATTCTGAACCTGGCCAATATTTTTCAAATAATATCTATTCGGGCAGAATCCAGTTACTAGGCCAGTATAGGTGCCAAGAACTCTCTTATTGAGCTCCAAGAGCTTTTAACTCACTGTGACATTTGGAATTATAAACATTAATTACTAGCTACACGAAGTAACCCAATATCGAAGGATTGAACACACTTCGTGGAGATCAACTGGTTACAGGGTGCGGCAGAAAATAATGCGAAAATGTTCACTTGAGTATTGGGTTACTTCGTGACTTAGTGACTAATTTCTGTTGAAAGTGTATTTGTTTATGTTTACCTTCAAGTGCTGCATCCAAACATTCTTTTTGTTTTATTGCAAATTCGTCAAAATGTTCGCGAAAGAAGTGATCAGCAGTGTGCGGTGCGTTCCATAAGAAAACTTTCAAAGGAAGCCACTATTTCGGAGAAATCCATGCGGAGAATCATCAAAGAAGACCTGCATGCATCTTCCAAAGCCAAAGTGAAACGCCACTTGATTACGGACCGGGTCAAGGAACTACGAGTGACTCGTTCCAAGAGATTGCTTTCCTTGATGAAGAAGGAAAAAATGATAATCCTGTTTTCCGACGATAAAGCATCGATGCTGTGGCCAACAGCCGCACGGGCCGGTTCATTTCACCGCAGAAAATGGAGAACGTTACGGAAAAAGTGAAATTCAAATTTCAAACCAAACATCCGGCTGGTGTCATGATGTTTGGCTTGGTTGCGTCCAACGGTTTGAAAATGCCGCCTGTTTCCATTGAAGCTGTAGTTAAAATCAATACCAAAGTGTATATAGGTATTTTACAGGACCAAGTGATTCCCTGGGTGAAAGTCAACTTCTCCGAGGACCAAAACGTTGTCCTACAGCAGAATGGAGCGCCGTGTCACACGTCCAATCGAACCCAACAATGGTTTAACGATAAAATGAAGTTTTGGCCAAAGGATTTCTGGCCCCCTTGCACTCCAGATCTTAATCCGTTGGATTATTCGATTTGGGCATATGTTGAAGCACGAGCCTGCAAAACATCATACCCTAGTGTGAAAACCCTGAAGTCAACCATAACACGCACATGGCAGTCAATGTCGGAGGACTACGTCCGAAAGGCATGCTCTAGCTTCCGGCGTCGGCTCGAGGATGTTATTAATAAAATTGGAGGACACATTGAATAAATTTGTTTGGAAAGACTTTATAAAGATAACGGCACTTGAAAATGTTAATATTATTGCTTGAATTAGTTGAAAATGGGATTTGAAAGAAATAGAACAAATTTTCGCATTATTTTCTGCCGCATTCTGTATAACTGACAACGTATATAATGATTCTAGATCAATGTGATTGCAACAGATGGTGGAGCAGATATCATAGCTGCAATTTAGCAATTCGTAGGAGAGAGTCAATACTTGATTTGTGTTGATCATTTCCTCAGCAGGATGACGATGGTAGCTATTGAAATTGCCCCACTATCTGAAGAAGTGTTGGCCAAGGTCCGGGCAATTGTGTCGTACTTCAAGAAATCCGTAAATGCTGATGATGAGCTTCGGAGTTATCATACCCGTGACGGAAAGTCCTACCTTAGCTCTGTCGGTAAAGGCGCGGCTGCCAAGCAAAATTAAGCAGGAGGTGGCTGGGTTCGATTCCCGGTCTGGTCTAGGAGTTCTTCGTTAAGGATAATTTCTCAGCTCCCTGAGCATAGGGTATGATTGCACTTGCCAGACAATCATACTAATGGAAAAATGGTAATTGGTCGCAAGCTCTCAATTTATAACTGAGGAAGTGCATTTAGAACACTAAGTTGAGAGCTAGCAATAAGCTAATAGTGAAAGCAAAGCATTGTGAAAGCTAAGAAAGAAGAAGAAGATGAAGAAGACGGAAAGTCATACAGGGAAATTTTGAAGTTAAAAAAGGATGGGGTCACACGGAGGGCTGCACATTTAGCTATAATGTTGTATCGATTTGTCGAACTTGCTGATAAAGAGGGCATGGTTCTAGTCCACAACACTAGTGTGTCGATGTTGACTGGATCCGAACTCTCTGTGGCAAAAGAAGGACGAGGTATTCTACAGCCAACTGCGCATATCATCACGAAGTTTGAGGGGAAGGGGAAGCCATCGCCATCGAGGAAGGTTATTCCCTTGTAAAATATTCCAGTCAAGTCGTCGTGTTCTGGCTGATCGTACAACAGCCACAATTTTCGTCTCAAATCGACCAAAGAGCAACTGCAGCATCGCCTATATCATCTTGTCGTCATCGTCAAGGTCATCGATCGTCCAACAGCAGTGGAAGCATCGCCGTACATAGTCGGCCAGTATCCGATAATTGTTTTATTCATCGGTAGCAGGTTGTTGTTCATCGTCGCTATTGTTCCAGTAGCAGCAGCAAGTGTGCCCTATCGGCAGAACCAGTATCGTACTGTTGTTTGAAGCACCAGCAGCAGCTGTGAAGTCGTGTTCTCTCATCAGCACCCGCAAGCTAGAAGGTGCCCAGGGCCCAAGGGAAGGTTGTGGTAAGGTTGTAGTAGGTAGCAGAACGCACAGGTACTTGATTTATATTGTTGGTGTAGGGTTCGGCCAAAAATGACGCCAAAAAAGAAGGCAACTACGAAGATGACAAAATTAAAAATTCTGTACCGTCGGCGGACAAACATTTTGGGTTTCGCAAATTTAATTAAAACGTTTAACGATACGTTTGATCCCACCCAATTGAATCAATTGCCCATTCGTATTTAACGTCTTGATGCACTGTGGCGTGAATTTGAAGAAACACAAGAAGAAATCGAGATTTTGGAAGATGTAGAGGAAGATTTCTTGCAAAAGAGGGAAGCGTTCCAAACCCTGTATTACGTGTTGAAGGCATCGTTGCAAAGTAAAATCCCCTCACAACCTCCTGTTCCGACCCCCGCTCCTGCACAACCAATATCTTCGTCGGTTCCCATCTCTTCAAACGTTCGTCTATAGGAAATAAAATTGAAGGAGTTTTCCGGGAATCTCGATGATTGGGTATCATTTTGCGATCTGTTCGGCTCGCTTATGCATTCGAGCGTACAACTCACGGCGGTACAAAAGTTGCATTATTTGCGAGCTACACTTTCTGGCGACGCAGCTCGCATAATTTCTTCGCTTGAGATTTCTGCCAACAACTATCTCGTTGCGTGGAATTTGTTGAATGAACGTTTCGAAAATTCAAATCTACTGGTGAAACCGCACATTTCTGCCTTACTAACAGTTCCTTCTTTAAAGAAAGAGTCTGCTCAAGGACTTGCAGATCTTGCAGACGAGTTTGATCGGCACGTAAAACTACTGGATAAACTCGATGGTGCTGAGAACCACTGGAATTCTTTTCTAGTCGAACGTTTGAGCCAATGTCTTGATGCCGTTACACTCCGTGAGTGGGAAACACTTGTTTCCGAAAGTGACGACTATCCAAAGTACCATGAACTCCTCGAGTTTATCCACAGAAGATCGAGAATTGTACGAACACTTAAGCTCTCCCAATCGGAAAATACCCAAACGGAGGTAAAACAATCTAAATCACGATCCGTCGTGTCGCACGTTGTTTCCGACAATGTAACCAAGTGCGTTAGCTGCAAGCAAGCACATTTTTTGCTCCATGGTTTCCGATCGCTTTCTTCTCAACAACGTTTTGAAGTCGTGAGGCAACACCGGTTGTGCATAAACTGCTTGAAGGGAACTCACCTTGCGAAGAACTGCTCCAGCGGATCCTGTAAAAGTTGCGCCAAGAAGCTCACTCGTTATTACATCTTCCACCCCTATCGTCGGCCCCACAACCAGTGGCAACATCGATGCAGTCAGCGTCGATGCACAATCCAGCTAAAGCAACTACATCGTAGTCTCGTCAAGTATCGCACTTCGTTCCAAATCTCGTCGAAAGCTCTCCGTCGGAAGGGCCCACGGTTGTTTCACCGCCTGTCGCATCGTCAAATCGTTCGCAGTCGTCGCGCGGTAATTCCTTCCCAATTTCGTCGGTTCCGGCGGTTGATCTCGTAACAAATTCTCCATCCACCTCCTTTCAAAATGCGGAAGTAATTACCTAACCTCGGCAGTCAACTGTAATTCTGTCAACGACAGTTATCAAAGTGAAAGATGCTGACAACAAGTCCGTTTTTGCCAGAGCCTTGTTGGATAGCGGTTCACAGCCAAGCTTCATCTCTGAATCACTATGCCAGAGACTTCGTTTGAAACGGACAAAGCTTAACGCGCCAATCAGTGGGATTGGACAATCCGTCGTCAACGTCCACTATGCTGTGACATTATCACTCACTTCTCGTTTCGAAACCTTCTCCACTGAATTAGACTGCTTAGTACTGCCGAAGCTTACCGTCTTGCTTCCTAGTTACCACATTGACATCTCACGCTGGAGGAACCCTAGGAATCTTCCCCTCGCTGATCCACAGTTCAACATCAGCAAAAGTGTGGATATTATCATCGGTGCTGCTCTGTTCTTCGATCTTCTTGAACATGAACAAATCTCTCTTGCCTCTGGGTATCCAAGGCTGCAGAAAACGGTTCTTGGATATATCGGTTGCGGGAAACTAGAACAGTCAACTCTTGAAGTCACGGACACGCAGACCTGTCATATCTGTGTCGAGGTTAGGCTCGATACCCAGCTGCAGCGGTTTTGGGAAATCGAAAATTTTGATGATGGTAAAGCTCTCATTCCAGAAGAACAACTCTGCGATACTCACTTCCAAACCACGGTCACTCGTGACGATACGGGCCGTTACGTCGTTCGCCTTCCACTCAAGGAGGACCAGCTATCATTACTGGGTGATTCGTACACCGCTGAACTGCGAAGATTCCATCAAATGGAAAAAAGGTTCGCCGCCGATGAAGACCAGTTACAGTTACGTCGCAGTTACACCGAGTTTTTGGATGAATATGAGAGGTTGGGTCACATGGAGGAGATTCCCGTCGCGTCGCGTAGCCCACAGTTTTTTCTTCTTCACCATGCCATCCAGCGTCCAGAAAGTACGACCACCAAAACACGTGTAGTATTTGACGGTTCCTGCCGTAGTGCTACATCAATATCTCTGAACGATGCACTATTCGTTGGACCGACAGTTCAGCCAGCTCTCTTCTCGAATGTCGTTAATTTTCGTCTGCCTTGATTCGCCATAACTGCGGATGCAGAGAAAATGTTCCGGCAGATTTGGGTCCACCAAGATGATCGAAAATTCCAACAAATTCTTTGGCGTAGAAGTCCGTCAGATCCAATCCGCACGTGTCAACTGAGCACTGTTACCTATGGTTTTGCGAGTTCGCCTTTCCATGCAGCTCGCGTGCTAAACCAGCTAGCTATCGACGAAGGACAGCGCTTTCCGCTAGCTGTGCCAGTAATTCAACAAGGTACCTATGTAGACGACGTTATCTCTGGACATGACGACCACGAAGCGATGGTTGAAACTTGCAAGCAGCTGATGGAGATTATGAAGTCTGCTGGTTTCGTACTTCGAAAATGGGCTTCGAACTACAAAACGGTTCTCAGCAGCGTTCCCGAAGATTTGTGGGACACGTCCGCAGAAATGGAGCTTGATCGTTCACAAGCAGTTAAAACCTTGGGTTTGTTATGGTACCCCCAGAAGGACGTATAGAAGTTCAAGGTCCCAACTTTTCCAGAGCTGAATGTCGTAACCAAGCGGATTGTCGTACCCGAGATGTCTCAACTGTTCGACCCGCTTGCACTCCTTGGACCAGTGGTCGTGAACGCAAAAATATTCATTCAAACGCTCTGGAAAGCTAACCTGTTGTGGAATTCTGAGCTTGCGTTAGAATCGGCAACGGGGTGGAGGAAGTACCGTTTGGGCATTGCAGAACTTCAATTGCTACAAGTTCCCAGGAGGGTTCTATGGAACACCAAACGCAAGTACTCAATTCACTGTTTCTGTGATGCCTCACAGAAAGGATATGGATGTTGCATCTACATCGTATCATTGGACGAGCTAAGCCAGCTTCACTCGCACCTTCTAACGTCTAAGTCTCGTGTCGCCCCTCTTCGTGGACAGTCGATTCCACGGTTGGAACTTTGCGCAGCTCTCCTCGGAAGTCAACTGGTTCAGAATCTTTTGTCTAACACCAGTAACATTTTGGACTGACTCAACTGTCGCACTTCCCTGGATCAAATCCAGATCAAATTCCTGGAAGGTATTTGTATCGAATCGGGTCGCAGAGATCCAACGCTTGACGAAAGATTCGCAATGGAGGCACGTACCTACCGACCTAAACCCTGCTGACCGTATCTCCCGAGGAATGCTTGCAAGCCAGATCCTTTACGACAACCTGTGGTGGCATGGTCCTACATTTCTCACATCCCCCGTAGAGGGGTGGCCAAAGTGTGCTGTTATGATGCCTCCTACGTCCGAATTGGAGGAGGAGAAGAGCCTGTTGGTTTCCTTCCATTTGTCACAAGAAAACACAACAATCTTCAACGAATTCTCCGAGTTAGCTAAACTAACCCGATTCGTCGCATACTGTTTCCGATTTCGAAATATCTGCAAGCTTTCAAGGAATCAACGTGTTCTGTCTCCACTGTCGCCTGAAGAAACAAATAACGCTTTGAAATCGATGGTACGATTGGCCCAGCGCCAGGAAATCCCAATGGAAGTTCGCTTGTACAGCCAAAACGATTCGGAAAAGCCTGTCAGAATCGCATCAGAATCTCCACTCAAGGATTTGAACATCTTCAAGGACAAGTTTGGCCTCCTTCGGATTGATAGATGGCTGAAGAACTTAAACGAAACCATTCGACACACGTCATCCAATTCTGCTTCCAGCTAGCCATAACCTCAGCTGGTTGATTGCCAGGTCCATTCATCTGCAGACACTCCATGGTGGACCTTCGCTGTTATTCGCTACAATTCGTCAACGATTTTGGCCACTCCGGGGTAAAGACTTGGCTCGTAAGAATGTTGGATTACAAGCTTGGGTTCTTTTTAGTAAACGATAAGCTGAATTCACGCGGCGTTTAGTATAATATTTTAATATAGTATAAATTTCTGATTTGAACCTTTTTATATCAACAGTTAGGATACTATTGGAGCCACTCAACCAGCAACCAGTATTATGGATCACAATTCCCGGCAATCCACCCCACCAGGAAGCATTTTGGTTGTTTTTTTTCTTCTGTGCACACTTGATCACTCGCATAGCCGAATTGTAAATAACCGAAATAATACGAAACGTGCCATGCCTGATAGCAAAATAGATCGTAATAAAGCATCGACACAACCGTTCATAGCCGATGCTCGAAGCAAACTCTTTATGTGAATAAATTTAAAATTGCGAAATAGAATACATACATAAGCACTATTTTTTTTCGATTTCGGAAAAGTTTCTTCACTGGTGAATTTAGAGCACATTGTGTACATTGTTTTTTAATTATTAGAAGTTTAAAACAGTTCTTTGATTCATTATTTTCTAGTTGTACCACAAATGGACATTCAATGGTAATAGCAGATAGAACGCATACTAATTTGTCATTGAAAAATAAAATTACCTAAATTATTTGATGGCTACTCATGTATTAGGATTTAGTACAAAAATAACTTGCTTACATGTGCGACTTACTTCGATTCAAAAAGTTATACTTGATTTTCCTGTTTAGATAATATCAGATAAAATAATTAAATTAAAAGTAAGTTAAGAGGAGCCAAACCATAAGCTATACACCATTAAAACTCGAAATGTATCTAGAAATTAGAAGAAAAATTAGTATTCTCCATTTAATTCCAACTACCTTTGCTTATCTTCGACAGATACGCGTATTTCATCTACAATATGCAGACTTCTTTAGTGTCTCGTACTAATAACTCGACTTCCTTATTAGTAATTAATTTTTTTTTTTTTGCGGGGAGAAGAGCCCGCCCTCTATTCACAAACTGTTAACAATGGGGAGTTGGCATTTCCACTCTCCCCATCCAGAGTGCTTCAATCGGGTGCCCTGATGGTCCCTCCCATTCCCATGAAATATTTATATAATAGTGTCTATATTTATGTAAATGAAAAATACTACAATCATTCGTATCTATTATATACGATCTCCATTCGGTTGATCCAAAAATGCAAGAAATTTAGTAAAGTGTTATAGTGTAGAGTTCCGTGGTTCGCGCTTGAGCGCGTTTTCGTTCATTTTCACCGATAGCAGCATTTCACCAAAATCTTGATTTGTGGTATCCTGAAAATGTTTGTTAAATTTTACAGAACTAACATTTATACATTTTAATTTACTGTTGCCATGATCACTATTTGCAGCTTGATGTGGATTTTATAACAGCAATCCGCTTTTAATTTAGCTGGTTTAATAATGATTGCTCCTGGATTGGGAAAGCAGGGAAGATTTAATTGACAGGGAGTTAAAGACAAATGGACATAAAAAACAATAAGCAATGGTTAAATCATCTATGAAGTAAAATGAATAAAACAATATCATCAAATATAATAATTTTGTGAGTTATGATACAGTAATGACAAAAATTGAATTATAACATCAGATACAATCCAAATGACAAACAGCGCTGCACGAATCAGATGAGCTCAGATTTCGAAAAAGGTCTTTTCGCAAACCGGAAATGAAAAATACATTAAGTAGTAAGTGCAAAAGCCTACCATAGATTCCGTTGCAGCTTCTTTTAATCAAGGCATTAGATTCTTCTCAATCATAATGATAATTAGGTATATAAGACATTATAATTCAAAGTTTATATAACCTATTAGGTGAAATTATAAAAAAAAAATATGTTGACATATAAATCACGAAAACACAAGTAATGATAAAAATGATAAAAATGATGATAAAGATAAATAATATGAGTTATGAATAAACAATGTCCTATAAGATAATATATATAGTGAAGGGATATTATAATAAGAACTGAGAATTACATGTGTGCCGGCTGCTGTTTTGTTGCAATTGTAGACAAACTAGCGCATCCATTATGAGCCAGAAAATTTAGACAATGTATGACAGCCATGAGAAAAAAAAATAATTTTAAATTTTAAATTATTTTAGAATACCTGATGACCTGGAAGACCTGAAAGATATGAGAATGGAAAATTATGATATGATTTACCGGTCGCATCCCCTAACTTCGCTATTGTCGGATTGACAACATTGCCCAGGCTACACCAACCAGCGTCTCCATGTTTCAGCTGGCAGTCTTTTGTGATCATATGACTCGTGGAGGCGTGAGGTAGGGACTTGTGAGGACCAGAAGTCGGTCGCACCCTCCTTAGAAGTTGTCAACTCACCATTTGAAGCCCACTGAAAAAGTCTGCACATTGTAGACGAAATACGCGTATCTGTCGAAGATAAGCAATGGTAGTTGGAATTCAATGGAGAATACTAATTTTTCTTCTAATTTCTAGTTACAGGCATTCCACTAAACAGCTCAAACCCTCTAGGATTTCTCGAAATGTATGTTTTTTTCAAAGCTAACCACTTTTTATTTGAAAAACCATAAAAAAAATGTTCTATTAAAACGTTGAGAGCCAGAGAGTAAAAAAACTGTGTTTTTGCGGTGTTGCTTTGTATATATAGGAACTGAAAATGTATTTTCGTAAATAAGCTTTCACTCGTTTCCTAAACATGGATTTTGTACTTAGAACAAATGTATCGTCATTGTATGAAACATTCTTAATGCTTATCATATGCTATCATTAAACATTTTTTAACAATGCACGAAATGAATTTCATGAAGATCAACCAATTGCTGCTTCTCTCCAATCGTACTCATACATGTTGCTATTACTGCTTGGGTGGAGCTGAAATAATTGATATATCCCATAAAAGTCCGAACCTCATGTCAGAAAAATTAATAAATATGATGAACAACTCCTCGCTGTTTGGGCTATTTTTCAATTTCAGACTGAGTCGACATAAAAAATCTGTCAGTCAATCCTGCATTCAACAGAGAGACGTTTCTTTTAGGCGTTGTGTTGTCCTTGTTAAGACGAATTAATTCTCTCAATTAATTCTCTCTTTCTCTCTCTCTCTCTCTCTCTCTCTCTCTAAAAAGCTTGTTCCCCCCTATTCGAAATCCTGGCAACGCCTATGGGTCAAATGCGTGCCAAAAACAGAAAATCTACCAAACTGTCCAAAAACTTCTCCCAATAGAGAAGTACTGGGCTCTAGTTCAGCAGAAAATCTTCGAAACTAAGAAGAAAGCAACTGGTACCGATGATTTCTAGAGAAGATGGAGAATCGTCACGGTGGGCATATCGGACGATACCGTATGGAGCCTGATGGCGGGTGTACTACAGTAAGTTCGAGAACTTTAAAGAAAGATGGATTAACATCCTTATCAACTGTTTCTAATGTAGATATAACTCTTTTATTTTTAAATTAACAACTGGTTTTGTTAAAATATGTGATTTTTGTTTTACTGCTATTATTTTGGTGTCCGAAATTTAACGAGGACAGGTTTTAATGGCCAATTTTCATAAGAACATCGAATGTAGGTAGGAAAAAATGTGTGAAACTACAAAGATTTCACATAATGAAAAAAGGTATTGAAAAGCTATTGAAAAGTACCCCTTAGAGTAAACCAACCCTGCTTGTAAGAATTTGATGTGGATAAATTCGCAATATTACTTTTTAATATATCTGAGAAGAAGCACCTCTATCATCACCAAGTTATATCGTGATAGCTTAGTTTTACGGCCATTGTTATTTGAAGACATATCATTAACCAACGCTTTATATATTGCAACCATTCAGAGGTAAGCTAGCGAAGGAAAAAAAAAGGAAACACGTAAATTTGAAATTTATATAAAGCATCAGAATAAAATCTCCATTTTCATTCGTCCCCTGTCATATTTTTTTTTTCCTTTCAGTCACCTTCTGAAAGAAACCCTCAACCCTTACTAGCTCTTATGATTTATGTATAGCAGAATTATATCAGCATATCAATACAGAGCCATCTTCTCACGTGACGCATAACCCACCAGTGTGCGATTCCGAATCGGCAAATCTGACCGAATTCTGACGTCATCGTTAGTTGCCGCCGTAGGCACAATTCAGATTTATGCTCAAACAAACCCATTCACTTTATTGACTTTATTGAATGATTTTCTTGCACGCTACGCGTTTCACCCTATCCCCAAAGCGGAATCGGTTCAGTTCAGTGTATCGCTCGACATCAATCCGTTTGACAACAGATATCGTCGTATTTGCGCAACCCCATACTAGTAGATCATCAGGCTCTAATTTCATTCCCCGCTTGTCTGTCTGTCTGTTTGCCGAGGAAAGCTATTTATCTCGAATTGATATGGCATGATTTACGTCTGTGCTGCTGCTGATGATGATGATGGTGATGGCGATGATGATGACGATGCTAATGCATGCGACTGGATCTCATCAAATTGGTTCTGGTTAGGTAGCTAGTTCGATGAAAGTGATGAAGGATTGTGTCGGCTGCAGACGGTTGACTGATTCGTCGCCTATTTCGATGGATTTAAAAAAAAACGGTGATGGGTAATGACAGCGGAGGTTGACAGATGCAGTCCAAGCAGTAGCACAGTAAAATGTAGTGTAGGTAACAAATACAGTTTTTATTATTATGATGATGTGAATTCACTTTTTCATAATTTCATCTGTGCAGGAAAAATACATAATCTGGTTAATGATCGAGAGGTTTTCAAGGTAAGGACTTAATTTGATTCATTGATGAGTCTTGAGCAAGCAGTTCCGTTATTTTCGAAGTGTTTGGATATAATTTGTGTTGGTTTGTAGCAATCGAGATAAAGTGATTGGTAAGAGATTAAATTATGTTAGATGTGTGTATATTGGCTACAATGGATCAAGAGTGATGAAATTGCTTTGCAACCGTAGGTTAGACAACAATCATTAGTGGTTGATTGATTGGTTGATTGATGATGCAACTTTGTTGAAACCTCTTTCTTTGACTTGATATTTTCATGCTATTTGCATTGCTTATAAGTGCTTATTAACTTCTCGATAACTTGACATTTTCGATCTAGAGTACTTCCACAATATTTAGTTTTTCGTTGTGCCATCACAGTCACTAAATATTATCAATAAACAAAACCATTTTATTTACCACTTAACCACCAAAATCGTCAATTGTATTCTGCATTTGAACCTTCTCGAATTACTTTTCCCAGCGACCTCCATTGACAGTCGGAAGCAGTTCATCCCAAAAATAGATAAATATACCATCGTAAAGCGAGGTGGGACGAATATAAAATAACAGCAAATGGCCTACGGCAAAAAGCGGCAAACAAATGAAAATAAATCGATAGCACATAACACTAACCCGCTTCGGTGCTATTTTCGCTGCTGGAGGACTGAGTGCGATAGAATTTCCATTCTCAGTGCTCATTTCAAAGGGGAGCCCCATTTATCGTTACTTGACAATAATGGCTTCGGCCGAACCTACCTCTATATGTTTCACATAGGACATTTATAAGCAGAGGGCGCACAAATCAGACACCGACAGTGCGATGTCTCGTCGCTATTTCCTTCGGGCCAATAGCAGAAGCAGCAGCAGAAACTAAGACGAGTTATGGCACCGATTCGGCGAAACTACGATTGCTTTAACAACCTCCGCTGACGCTGTCCTTGGTTGGAGGCAAATCAGCATCAACTCATGTTCTGGACCGTTTCCAAGTCTTGTCGGAAGCACCCGCCGCATATATGGATGGAGGAACAGTAGCAATGTTAAATTTCCTGTAAACAAGTTATCCGACAACCTATTGGGACATACTCAAATTCGAATTACTCTTCAACGAGTGTGAACACTGCCAGTGGGCGGGGGTTGATACTTTCCGGTTTTGGACGGCCATGTGTGGCAACCTGAGATGCAGACGTGAACCACACAAGGCGAGCTCGGGAGTCTGGTAAACATGTTGATAACCGTTCTGTCAACCATGCATGCGAGAATTCGGTGTATTTATAATTAAAACGACTGCAGTTGGCTCTTGGTGGGGAAGGGTGGTTTGAAAATACGGACATAATTCAATGTTGGATTACGTTGGATTGTACTTACGATGGTGGAAAAAAATATTGTCGATGTTATTACCTGTAATGAGAAAGAAAAATAAACATTATAAAAAGTGCTGTTGAGAGGTTTTGGGAAATACTAAAAACGTGATCAAATTCGTCAACTATTTAAATGTTACTGGTGATGGTGTTACTTTAAAGCTCGATTCATTTAAAATCTGGACGCGCTTGGATCGCTCCAAGTGGTAGGTTCACGAATATTTTGACAGCAGATTGTTCTGAAAACTCTTTTCTACCCTCTCGTGGGTCAAAGTTTTCACCTTGTCGACGGTGAGAGGGCTTATCTCATGCCATAAACATGCATACGAGACAAAGAGTTTAACCAGTAGTGAAAGTATCACATATTCTAGTCTTTTTTCACTGCCACGTCGAAGAACGTTTATATAAAGGCACTAACATCAGGTGTGATACTGGCCGCAATTCACTCTTAGACTTCTTTCAATCTAGGAAAAACGACTAAAAGTACACTTTTCATTTTCGTGGCAATTCATGTTGTTGTTTATCCATCTGTTTTATGGAATAAAACACATGGCACATGGTCACTGAAAAGTGTTACTTAAAACTGACGACGACAAGCATGTATATTAGAGCTACGACGCGGAGGGCCCGCTTGGGAAACACCATTTGAAGCAATAAAATGTACCTTCCCATGTGATTTGTATCAATAGCAGTGTTTGATGAGTGAATTACAATAAAAACTGGACTCGGAAAAAATGAGACACACAAAAATGATCACCAAAAATTCATTTTAAATCGAATACTTCTCAAATTATCAGGGATTAAATAACTATATGTAAGCTATGTTTTGGCATAACTTATTTATTGAATTTCCTCCCCCAAACTGAATGCTCGTACATTTCTCTTAACACTGCTCATGAGATCTTGGGCGAGGCTTTGTCCATCTTCCTTACTCAATTTCTCCCACTTTTTCTGCAAAGCTTCATCGGTTTTGAATGTTTTTCCGTTTTTCTTCAACTTCTTCTTCATTATCACCCAAAACTTTTCGATCGGACGAAGTTCTGGTGTATTTGGTGGGTTCGCCTCCTGGTTCAGGACCACATTAACGCCCTTTGCTTTGTACCAATCCATTACAGACTTGGCGTAATGGCATAAAGCGAGATCCGGCCATAACAGCGTGGGACCACAGTGAGAGCGGAGTAAGGGCAGCAAGCGCTTCTGCAAGCATTCCTCTCGATAAATCTGCCCGTTTATGGTGCCGGTTGTAACGAACGGCTTGCTGTACCGTCCGCACTCGCAGATCGCCTGCCACAACAGGTACTTCTTCGTGAATTTGTCCATATTTCTCTTCCGGAACTTTTCCGGAACCTCCATGCGGGACGTACCGACAAAAAACTCGAGGCCAGGGATTTGTTTGGTGTCCGCCTTGATATATGTCTTGACCAGCCACTCACGGTATAGCGTCCGCGCAGGCAATTTGGCCACCGTGTTTTGCTTGTCAGTTTGGTTTGGCGCCTCTTGACCTTAAAAACACGTAGTCCAGCCCACTTCATGGTCTGCTGGATGAACCACTTCGATGAATTGACCTTTTTGGTCACGTCTCGGGTGGAAAGGTTCGGGTTATTCTTAAAATACTGCCTTATCTTCCGCGCCTTCTCTGGGTATTCCGTTTTCGAGTTTCGGCCGCTTCGATGGTCTTCGTCTCCTGGAACATCTTCACAACGCGGGACACGTTGGAATGATGGATTCCGAGCCTTTCGCCGATCCATCTGTGCGACTGACCAGGTTATCGATCACCGCGCCCGAGATTTGCTGGTGTAGCTCTTCTTGTTTCGAATGCATCTTGAAAACTACTTGAAAGATCACATAAACATAACACTCTAAACTAGTATTACCCAGAATTTCATTAGTTTTTATCTACGCGATAAAAGGTTACACCCAAAACAAAGTGTCGCATTTTTTCCGAGTCCAATCTTTATCATAGGATCACTGTTTTCGTATTACCAACTTGCAAGGCGGTCAGATCGAGCAGAAACATGAATCCTCAAAGCCAACAGTAGATCAGTAGTGGAAGGGAGGAGCAAATTAAAGAAAATCCCGCTAGATAGGAAACAGAATCGTCTATGCCTGGGTTTCATATTTGAAATATTTTTAGATTTGGAATGGCTACAGATCCTAAGGTGAGGTGTAGACTGGGAATTTAGGATTTGGACAACAATTTAAGGCAGTGAATGTGTTAGAATTGTTAGAATTGGGTTTGGTTGGGTTACGGTGATTCGAAATTTTTGGTCAAAGAAACGAAGAGTCGTTGTGAATATATAACCAATAATCTCTCACACACCCTGCACGCCACTAAAATCTTCCTTCTCTTTTGTTGTATGCTACTAACTTTATGCTGGCGATTTTGCAACCACTATGGTCCCGAGTGGTCACGAAGTTCAAGCACAAAATCAACCAGCCACTGACGCGGTCTAAGTAGCCGAGAATTGCGGTGAAATGGATCGATAAAAGTACAAAGGACCTTCCCAACCATGACCTACATGCAGTTTTTGTAAGAAAAATATACAAAGACTGCACACAAAGAGAAGTATCATCAGTCATATATCAGTCAGTATATTAGAAATCAAACAGTTTGCCATTACGCAAATCTAATGTCTGGTTAAAAATTTGCAATATAGTTGAATAAGGCTTAATTTACCGTTTGCAGTATCCTTAAGCATTCCCCTAGGGAAGGATCATGGTAACATCGATTGGCAACCACATTAGAAGCTATTTAGAGTAAACCCTGGACTCTTGGATGGCGACATTGCCAAAACATACAATTCTAACAAAAGCACCGTCCGAAGATCTGTCTTCGGGAAGGCTATTGTTCTTATTGTACCAACGATCAGCCAAAACAGATATTAAAACAGTGCCGAATGGCCAAAACACGCACTTGGAAGTTGTATAGAGAGGTTTCAGGAGGCACTATAAGATATGAGGTGGGCCAAAATCAGAAAATCGACTTTCACCGATCTTTGTTATGAAATTTTCTACCAATACTACACATATCCGCTAAGAGAAATCTCAAGTATCAAGCAGCTAGCTGATGTAGTTTCAAATACATTGCAGGTCGTTGGTTCTAGCTCAAGTCCTATGTTTACACTAACAAGTTTTATAACGATTTACCGCGATCACTTGCGAGCAACGAAAAAAGAGTGGTTTTTAAATCGGATACTGTGAACAATTTCAAGGCTGAGCCAAGTGGATTCTGTTTTTTTGTTTTATCTACACACTTAGACAATTTTACAGTATTCGGTAATTTTTTACCGAACTTTCAACAGCTGAACGTTCGGTAATCCGATTTACCGGATTCCGGTGAAATTTTACAGTATTCCGGTTAAAAAATTACCGGAACTTGTCAAATTTTACCGAAATCCGTTAAATAGGATTACCGAACTGTTCAGCTGTTGAAAGTTCGGTAAAAAATTACCGAATACTGTGAAAATTTCTAAGTGTGTAAGCCTTAGGAGCAAGCTTTTATAAGTTTTATAAGAAATTAGAAGAAAAATTTGTATTTTCCATTTAATTCCAACTACCTTTGTTTATCTTGACAGATACGATAATTTTTCTTCTAATTTCTAGTTACAGGTATTCCACTAAACAGCTCAAACCCTCTAGGATTCATAGAATATAGCTTATCTACTACTATATCTAAGAAAATCTTTAAAAATCAGGAAAGTTTGCAAGAAATTATCAGCTATTTTAAAGAAACGAGTTATGCCCTTTTCAAAAACTGGTAATGAAATGTTGGGTAAATTCTATTGACAATATATTTTGATCAATCAATGTACAGGAAACTGAAAAAAACTACCAACAAACAAATTGAAATTTTCTAGACATTTTGACAACAAAAGATAAGCCCTTTTCAAAACTTGACTTATATATTGCATAAACAATATGTTTTGGTCAAACCAGTTACAGAAAACTTATAAAATCTCGAAAAAATTATGAAAATATTTTTTTGCCTGCTTGTTTGCAAATCCCTTTCCGAGCAAAAGTTTTATGTGGTCATGGCTCTAGGTGGTGTCGTCAGCAAATATAATTTCGTTTTTGCTGATTTATGTACGGGAAAACGATTCACAGACGCGGAACACACGTTTTCGTTATAAATTAGTCTATAAATTTCGTCTATAATTCGTTATAAATTAGTCGTCATAAACTAGTCTAAACTCGAAACTCTTCAAGGAAGAATGCATCTGTCAGATTTGGCTGCCACCCCACCCGAATGCAGGTCACATCCCCTCTCGTAGACTTTTATCCATAATTTTTTTTTGAAATATTGTATGGTGCGTAGACTTTGGTTACAGGAATTTCGTTTTTGGTTATATAACCCCCCCCCCCACCCTCCAGAAAAGTCTACGTGGTTTATGAATAGCCCATAAGGGAAAGGGTAGGGATATGTTAACGTGATACTCGCTTTATTGGAAGCCGCGTAGTTCCACCACGAGAAATCACTAGGCTTTTAGATAACAGGATTGGGTAGCAGCAGGGTTCGTTTTGATTAACGATAAGCTGTCAAGTGAAATATTTGAAAACTAGTACCTATTTCCGATTTGAACCGATTTGAACCAACAGGAAGGATGCTCTTGGGGTGCCTCACAAAGTTCTGATTGATGTTGGAAAACAAAGTGATTTTTAATAATGTTGAAAAGTCGATTTAAACCGCTTTAAACCAACAGTAAGGATGCTATTGTGGCACTTCACAATAAGCGAAAGCTGAAAAAGACTGGAAAAGTGACTCCAGATGCTGCAGATAATTATTAAAGAAAAGCTCATCATTTTATCAGAAACGGATCACAAACGGAACAAGACGGAAAAGTTTCCAAGATCGTGAATTGTTGATGTATTTAAAAAAAATGCAATTATTGTTTAACTGCCCCAATGATTCACTTCATCAAAACAATCCCGATTTAGAGCTGATTTATTTCGTCCATTTATTAAGCTAATCGAGCTTTAGCTGAAGTTTTATTTAAATCTGCTAAAATGAAATAGAGCATCTTACGATCGAAAATTGGAAAACCAAGAATGCGTTCAAATTAATAACATTTACATCTAAGAAACTAATGTTTTTCTATTTTAAAGTTCAATTAGTTGTAAAATTCAGAAAAAAAATTTATCTAAGCTTCCAGATGGCCCAACCCAATTTATCAGGCTGTTCATTTAATACCTGCTATCATATTCTGTACAGATATCTCGTCATTTTTGATCACCACAGAACGCCAGTTTGCTTTAACCTTTGAGCACTCGCGCTGTTGTTCTTTGTACACTGAAAATTAGTTTTAGTTTATACTACGAAATGGAAGGTAGAACAAACGAATCTATTCATTGTTTTCTGCAACGAAACTGATTTGTTGTTTTTATGAAGATACCGTGTACGCACCATACTTTGCGCGGTTCTTAATGCGCAATTTTACATGTATATTTTGTGGTATCTAGAGTTTAACGAGTTTTTTGAAACATGTTTGCTTATTTGATTTCCCTAGGTAATGTGAGGCATTGTTTGGAGTAGTAAAATTTTTCAAATTAAGATGGCATGTATCCGAAAATGATTGAGTGCGCAAAGTTAGGAACCGCGCCAAGTATGGAGACTCCACGCTACCTTCGTTATTGATGGCACACGCGCAACTGTCAAAAACACACAGCATTTGTTCACACAGAAAGAACATTCGTGCATTTTACGAAAACAATGCAAAGAGCTTTGCACATGTTGTCACAAATTAAAAAGAAACGTGTTCTGGTGATTGTAATCTCCCAGCTTTTTTTTAATATTTCTTACATGGGATTCAATCCTGGATTTTTGGGATGTGCTATAGAATCTGTGGTGGATCTCACTAGGCCATGGAGCGCCTCGTGAGAAGATACTTGAGTAATTAGTATGTAGTTATAACTTATTCCCGCCCATGCCAGCAGCAACATCATCATGCATGATTACGATAAAAGAGAGACAGCGATTGGCTGGTCGTTACGAAATCCATTTCGTGCATTGAACAAAAAGGGCTAATGATAGCATTTCACCAGATAGAAAGTAATATCAACGTTTCGTATAATATACGAGACATTTGTGTCCATGTGTGTCCGATAAATTTGTATTGTATCCATGTTTACGAAGCGAGGGAAAGCTAATTTACGAAAATAAATTTTCAATGTACATCACATGTAGATTTTTCTTTACCATTTCAATGCAGAAGCACTTATTCCTCAAGAAACAAGTTCTGGACTAAACAGCGTATTCCTGGATTACAGAAATTCGTGAAATAACGCTGTAGAATGCGATATTGCGAAACGTGTCCCGTAAATAGTTTGATAAAAGTGGTTCCAACTTGGTATATCTCGTAATCCTGACCAAATGGATCTCGTAATCCTGACCAACTTCGACGAAGTTGTTCAGCATGTCAAGGTCTTTTGATTGATACGCTATATCTTGGGGCCCTGGCCATATAAAACGCTCCCTTATTCGGTATAGTACGCGGCGCTAGAGTACAAGTGAGTTTCCTGAACATAATGTCCTTTTTAATCCTGTCCATAAAGAATTTTCCTGTCCTTGACAAAGTTTTTCACTAGTACAGCGCTCATTAGTTTAATGGAAAGAAAACAAGAATTTTCTCACTAAGCAAAGTCTGAATTGAGTTATCTCAAATCATAATAATCCGTCCACCATATCACAAAACATTACAATTGGTTGTGTGAATTGAGATTATGAATTCATTGGGTTAAATACCAAGTCTTCCCGGGTTTGTGCTAAATCGATGAGCTAGGAAATCAATAGAAGCATAATGTTGCCAGAAGGATGCGGGTATTAGTTGTTTCACTACTACAACTACGGTTGTAAAAACTGAAAATTTTATGAAAAAAAGAGTTTGTTTCGAGCATCAGCTGTGAACGGTTGTGGCGATGCTTTATTGCGTTTAGGTTATCTATTGTGCGGTGCCACATGTTTACTAACGATTTTGAATCATAAATATGATCACATCACTTATCAAGGTGAATCCTGATCCATCAAGCCCTACTCTACTTACATAAAAAAACGTCCTTCTTGTGACCTTTAACTCTTATGTGATCGAAAAAAAAACACCTTTAAGTGATCGACAGGGTACCCGGGTACCCACCAAATTCAAATGATTATAACTCTGGCTATTATTGATCGATTTTAATTCTTTTGGCACCGTTAGATTTCAAAACTAATTGACTTCAGGGACATAATCAGCAATGACCATTTGAATGCATCTGGTTCCCGTAAATCCGGGTTACCGGGGTTGTGGTCCGGTACGGAGGCACTTTTTGGAAACAACTATTAAACTTCCGGAAATGGATGTCAAAATCTATGGAATAATTCCAAGAAACCATTTCAATTCCATTGTGGGTAATATGCCGACTTGTTTCTGCAACGGTCATTCTGTTACAGGTTCCCGTGGGGCCTCGAGTGGCCATGAAAATATTTAAAAAGATACCCTGGCAATATGGGTATCAAAATTCATGAAATTTCGCCAGTAGAATATTTCTCAACATTTTGTAGCTATCTGATGATTTTTCCTTGGACCGGTCAATCCGGAACAGGTTTCCGTGGGGCCTCGAGTGGCCATGAACAATTTCAGTAGAAACCCCTGGCAATATGGGTATCAAAATTCTTGAAATTTCTCCTGTAGGCTATTTATTAACGTTTAGTGGCAATCTGATGATTTGTCCTCGGAACATTCATTTCGAAATCAAATCCCGTGAGGCCCCGTGTGGCCATGAACAAGCCTGGCCACAACACGTTGAGAAACGTTGGAATTTTGATAACCACATTGTCAAGGTTTCCTTCTTTAAATGTTCATAACCACTCGAGACCTGACGGGAACCTGTTCCGGATGGACAGGTCTTAGGATAAATCATCAGATAGCCACAAAAAACGTTGAGAAAAATCCTACTGGAGAAATTTCATGAATTTTGATACCCATATTGACAGGATTTTTACTAAAAATGTTCATGGCCACTCGAGGCCCCACGGGAACCTGTTCCGGATTGACCGGACCGAGAACAAATCATAATATGGCCACTAAACGTTGAGAAATATGCTACTGCCGAAATTTCATGAATTTTGACAGGGTTTTTACTGAAAATGTTCATGGCCACTCGAGGTCCTACGGGAACCTGTTTCGGAAAAACCGGTCTGAGGACAAATCATCAGATTGCCACTAAACGTTGAGAAATAGCCTACTGGCGAAATTTCATGAATTTTGATACCCATATTGCCAGGGGTTTCTACTAAAAATGTTCATGGCCACTCGAGGCTCCACAGGAACCTGTTATAGAATGGCCGTTCCAGGAACAAGTTAGCATATGTCCCACAATAGGATAGAAATAGTTTCTAGGAGTTATTCCTAACATTCTGACATCCATTCTTGCAAATTCAATAAATGTTCCGATATTGCGTCTCCGTACAGGAACACAGCCCCGGTAACCCGGATTTACGGGAACCAGATGAATTGAAATGTTCATTGCCTGTAATGTCCATAAGCCCAATGAGTTTTGGAATCTTACGGTGCCAAAAGAATAATAATCGGTCTATAAAAGCCAGAGTTATGATCATTTGAATTTGGTGATGGGTGTCGATCACTTAAGAGTTAAAAAAAATCGAGGTCCCCCCCTTCGGCACCCCTTGATACTATACGAAATGTTTTTATGTAAAAAATTGCCTTGCAACTATAAATACGATGTCACTGAATTTCAGCTCTCTAGTTTAAAATAAACTATGAAATTTAGTTATGTAAAACATGAAAAGGTACCCGGGTACCCCGTCGATCAGATAAGGGTTAAAGAGATGCAGAGGTAAACACGGTCCCTATACACACTTAGTTTTTTTTACTGGGGTCGATAAATTTGTACTGAGTTTTCAAACAGCTGGAAAAGTCAGTAAATGTTGAATCATCAGCACACAAAATGTAAGGAAGATTATTAAAATGTTATATTTTTCTTTAACTAGATAATGTTGAAATGAAGCATTAAGTGTACATTTTTTAAGAATTTAAGTTTTCTTTAAATTTTAAGAATTATTTTTAAGTTTACCGAACTTTTCAGCTGTTTGAAATTTTACCGAACAGACTTTGTGTGTACATCAAATGTCACACTAACATTCCTGCTCTATTCCCACCTGTTTCCGGCACAGTTTTTGATTATTAAAAAATTGGGTGAGAATGGTCAGTTACTCCATTCTAATAGAGTAAAAATTCCAGCAAAAGGTAAGAGAGAAAGGTAGTTCTGTCACAAATAACCGCCATGTAGCGAGGAAAACTCTGAATTATTAGTTACCAATCAAAAGGCCGTGGCCCAGTGATCAACGTACTTAAAACAGAAACGTTCTATTCGGCAAAAGCTTTAAAACAAAGTATATTCCTGAAAATAATTAACACACCAGCGCCACGTAGCGTTTATATTGTGAACTACTGGTCATCGTTCAAAAGGTTTTGTTCTACTGAACAACATTGTGCAAGACAGAAACATTCTATCTGGTCAAGATACCAAGATATAGCATATTCCTGAAAACAATCAGCACACTAGCGCCGCGTTGTGAGAGAAACCCTAAACTGTTCGCCAATGAAAAAAAAGCCTTTTGAATAACTTTGCTTATGAGTGTAACATACTATGTGATCCGTATCACGAGATATTCTGGGAAGGAATGTGTTGTAAATACAAAGTATTACGCACGAGTGCTCACGTTACGAGTGCTCACGGCGCGGGTGCTGAAAGATTTAACTGCTTCTCGCTTTTAGCAATGGGTGGGTTTCTTCAGGTTCAATTTGACGATGGCCCTATATTTTTTGAATATGCGGAACCATGGATGAGATGTCAAATCCAGCCAAAAATGCATTCAACAATCGTGATGCTCGAGGAAAGGCAGCAGAATTTTTTTCCGGAATTCTTTAACGAAAATTTCTTGGTTGACGGTCCTGCTTGCAATGAAAATGTCAGTTTTCAAGCAACAACCAGATATTTCGGAGCAAACTTCGACATTTCTGAGCTAACTGCATAATTCCATATGTTTGAAAACGGCTGCCACCTTTTCCCTTCCGATTGCTGTATATAACTTTTGCTGTTTAAAGTCTACCGCGTGTACAGCTTCCAGGATAGTCTTTTCACCATCTTGTTTTGTTCATAGTTGCAATTTAGAGTAGCTATTTTTTATTTGACAGTCCGCCTCGTTTCTGTCATCTTGGACAGAGAGTTTGGAGTTTCCACTTGAAACCATTGGCCTCTATTTTTCTCGTCACTTTTGTTTCCAGCAACCAGGGTAGGAATATTTTGACTTGATACTCGCTTTATTGGAAGCCGAGAACACATCTGTACTTCCATGAGGAATCACTGGTAAACGATAAACTGAATTCACGCAGCGTCTGGTAAAATATTTAAATATTAGAACCGATTTCGGATTTGAACCGATTTAAAGTCACATCTGGTGTTCCTCAATGTGCGCTTTTTGGGCCACTTCTTTTTATTTTATGTGTCAACGATATATCTTTTATTTTTGAAGATAGAGATTGGAAAGATTGAAAATTTCTTCCCAACATCAGTAATGAACAGCAATTTCTACTAGAAATCCGATAGAGCTTGTGTTTTCTAAACCTATAATTGGAAATGGATTTCCATCACATGTGGACTTTATGGAGTCTAAAAACAGAGATTTCATAATTCTAAAACCATTCTGTGCCATTGGCGGTATTTGAGCACGATCAAACGCGTACATTTTTACAAGTCAAGGTGGTGGATCCGTTCCTGCCTTGACCTACCCCGCATGGAGATGTGTGGCAAAAGTGTGTGCGTTTGCTTCGAAATACTGCCTAACAAAAGCCCTACGCTCAATTTCAAACTACTTCTATTCAATCATAACCCGCCGAGCTCTATTGGATCTATCGATACTTTCTCTTCACATCTTTGGTCATCTAGCAGAAATTGCTGTTCACTACTGGGATCCCATACTGTTGGGAAGATATTTCCAATTTCAAAACAAAGAAATGAAGCTGAATACTGTCACTAGCACAACGAAGTACTGAACAAGAAACTCAAACTTTATGTAGAATGCGTAACGTGAAATGGAACAATATACACTATTCTTAAAAAGGTATTATTACTATTCCTAATATTGATGGCACATTCTAATATATACTTTAACGTAAAAAAATATTTTGAATAAATTGAATTTTGGGTGCTAATTTTAACATAATGTAAAAATATATATTTATGTTTTTTTACATTTTATGTCAAAATAAGCACCCGAAATTCAATTTAATCAAAATGTTTTTTAACGTTAGAGTAAATATTAGAATGTGCCATCAATATTAGGAATAGTAATAATACCTTTTTAAGAATAGTGTATATTGTTCCATTTCACGTTACGCATTCTACATGAAGTTTGAGTTTTACATTTGTAATATTTATTGAACTTTTTTCCTAAGAATTCACGAGAAAATAAACTTTTGTCCGGTACTGTACTGCAGCTCACCTACCTAGCAAAACATGGACGTTCGTCAAATGTGTCACATGCTGCTGATGGCATCTCCATCAGAAATTTGAATACGTGCCACTCCTGCACAATTTACGGGCGTTGTTTCTTGCGTCATTCTTTTCTGCTCATCGCAAAACGGCCTTACCCATCCCATCCAGTCAAGTGTAAACAAATCGAGTAAAACGCAATGCTATGCTAAACCAAAAAAAAAGGTTTTCCGGTGCGCGGTGATTCAAATTATATTGATTAATCTCAGCGAGTAACATCGTCAGTTGATTGCCCGAAAAATTTGCAAATTTGCAACAACTGAGACTTTCTGTAATCAACAAATAATAAATCCTCAAACGAAACCCAACCTCATCTCCGTCCCACTCAATTCGCAATGGTGTAGATATTTGTCGGACAAGTGGCAATTTATGGCCCTTGCAGAAGGTGTAAGCTTCCATCCTGCGCACGGCAAAAGCACTCAGGCTGATAAATTTTGAACAACATTATTCCCCACCGTATATCGCCACGGGGCATCAAGAAAAAAGGTACGACGAACAGCAAACCAAAGCACCGAACTCCAACAAACAATCGAGATGTGAGAAATTTAGGGTAAATACGGCAGTTTGATAAACAGAAAGACAGCACTGGTTTATGCTTAGCAGCGCAATAATTGGAACTAAACCCTACAACACACCACACCTTCCTATCTAGCTGCAGTAGTCCATCTTGAAAGGGAACAAACAGCGATAAATGGAGCTCACATAAGCATTTTTCTTGATGTTTTAGAGAAGATGGCAAATGTGCTCGGGAAAAAAAAAAAAAATGTGGCGAAACTATAGATGTGTGAATCCCAAACACCATCAAATGCGACCCAAAAAAGAAGTAGAGGGATTGTCACCGAAGCAAATATCCGTTTTCCTTGAGACCGATGCTACGGTTTTTGGAAGGCAGGTATGCGACAGCGCTGGAATTGGGTTTTATATATCAGCGGTCATATACAAGCATGTAAGTACCTATCCATCATGCAACGCGGTGTTGAGGTTAGTTGTCAAGACAATTTTCTGATGGGGAATTTTGGTGGGTCGGAATGGAAGCGTGTTTATTTTCCTTGATGGAAATTGTGATACATCATTCTTGGCAAAACTGAACAAATCTGAATATATCATAGTAATAGTGGAACAATGATCTTGGATATTATTCAGTGAATTCCTTACGGTGGCTCAAAGTAGCATAATGAAAAACGAATATATGTCGATTATAGTGCTCACGAAAAATCCAGGCTTAACTTGTTTCAAGATCAAATTAACGAAAAACCGAGGACTTGATGGAAACCGCAGCCACGAGCATCATATATTAACTGAATTAAGTTACTTGCCTAGTCCTTTCCAAATGGTAATGCGACCCATTAACCTCGAGCCAGCCACGAGTCATTGGTGCCGTTCCACTAACACCATAAAACAAATTATTGTACATAACAAATTTAAATACCCGGTCCCACAAAGTGTTACACACGTCTGAGCCTCATAAATAAACGAATTAATTATAAAAAAAATTCAACGAAAGAGCCACGGCATCGAAAACTAGTGATAGACGGCAGGGAGAAGTGGAATAGTTGTGGAAGCAACCGTGTAGCAGTTTCGACAATCTCTGGCACTGTAGGGCAAGACATCCTAACGGGTGGCAATTAAAATTTTGGAATTTTTTCGAGGCCTCTATGCTCAACAACAAACGAGCTCAGAGAGAAATAAGAGTGTGTATGCGTTAGCTCTTTCTCTCCTCTTTCTGCTAGTATTTTCACAGAAATCTCGGCAAAACGTATACGGTACAACATTTTAAAAGCGAAAATGTTGCGCCTTCGACTGTTTACCATATCCTAAGATCCCCAACAGCTGCTCGCAAGCAAGGTAGTGGAAGATCAGCCAAAATTATGGGCGCAAAAGGACTTCGTTCTCTTTCTCGTGCCTTCAACAACAAGGAATCACTGAGCCAACGGGATGCCGCAAAAAAGTTCAACTGTTCTCACCAGTACATCTGCAAAACATTGAAAAGAGTCGGAATAAAGTGCCGAAAGAAGAAACGAGCCCCGGAATATACTGATGCACAGATTTCAACGCTGAAATCCCAATGCCGTTGGTTGATTAAAAATTATTCCGGAAAAAGTTTTGTTTTGGACGACGAAAGCTACTTCCCTCTTTCGAAGACGCAGATTCCCGGAAACGATCGATACTATTCAACGGATAGTTCTACTACACCTCCGAACATAAAATATAAGTTTAAACATAAGTTTGAACAGAAAGTGATGCTGTACATTGCCATTTCCGAGAAAGGCATTTCTAAGCCATGGTTCAAGCCCTCTGGTTTGGCAATCAATCAAGATGTGTACCAGAACGAATGTTTGAAGAAAATTTTGATCCCGTTTCTACAAAAACATCATGCTGATGGACAATACGTGTTTTGACCGAATAAAGCGTCATCGCATTACGCCATAAAAACACAATCGTTCCTGAATACCCATTCGATCCCATTTGTACCCAAAAACCACAACTCGACAAATCTGCCTCAGTGTCGCCCAATCGAAGATTTCTTCGGGGTTTTGAGTTTCTTGGTGTACAAAAATAACTGGAGAGCCACGAATTGCAAACAGTTGATTGGTAGAATCAAGAGATGCATTCGCAAAGTTGACATGGAGGCCGTACAACGCTCCTATTCCGACATCAAACGGAAGCTTCGCCGAACATCCGATTACGGACCGTTTTCAAATGTTTACTAATTTTTTTCAACAATGAACAATGTATCTTTTATTTGAATAAATCAGATCTTCTTCAACTATGTTTGTCTTTTTTTGACAGCTTGAGAAAGAAATTCCAAAATTTTTGTTGCCACCCGTTATAGGTAAATCCCTTTTATTTCAAATTATAAACAGCTTCTACCACGTCTGCTATTTCTTTAAGTTTCCAAACGGTTCAATCGTTTTCACCCATAGAACGCCCTCTTAAGGTTACATTGCGTAATTACCACACAAAGCGCTTCCCCGGGGCCGCCGACCAAAGAGTACGAACAGTATCATCCGTCACACGATCGTCCCGCTATGGATTGTGGCTCTAACAGTTCCAGCGCCATTTAATGTCATTTTGAAGATTTAAAATACATCATCTAGAAAACCATCAGTTTCCTACCTGCTGGAGAAATTCGCTAAAATTTTGCATTTGGTCGCGTGTACCAGAGGGAGTGTCTTCATCAGCTCCTTCTCACATCTAGGCTTGCTACCAGAATGTGATGTTGAACATTGAGTTAAATTTATTTCATATTTAGATGATCTGACTATTCTATTTATTTCATGTTTCTTTCAGTCATTTGAGGTTGATCTATACTTATGATTACATGTGTTGTCCATCATTTGGCACATGCAAAAAAAAAATGTCTCGGAGCTGTCCAACAGTACTCAACGACAAATAATGCTGAGCTGTTGAGCTGCTGCTATGGCATCACTGTTGCTTTTGAGAGAACCCATGTTTCCTCTCTTCTTTGTTAACCATGGTTATAGCGCACCGCTATTGTTACGTGAAGCCTGCTGTCTCTAAAATTTGTTTGTTTTTAAACAAAGCATCCCGTTTGTCGTCCCAGTCACTTTTTCTAACAATTCCGTGAGAGTTAACGAAATAATAAATAGACATTGCCAATCTGAAGATCAATGACAACCTAAAAGTTTGGTCGTGTAAACGTCTGTCTCATAACCTGTTAGTAGATGAGTATGTGATCATAGCAATCGACATGTTTTGGCTGATTGTTTTCGAGAGCAGACGCAGTTATAATTATAGACTATTTACAGCTTGATCAAATGTTCCAGGTGTTGAATAAACTGCTTAAAACCCGTCCCGTACCATACATTGACTAACGTTTGCATTAGATAAATGGACTGATTTAAACGATTTTTCATGCAATCACCCTGCCATCTAGTGATGATTCTACCAATGCATCGCCAATTGTAGAAACCCTGATGTAGCATAGCATCGCACACGCTATTTCTAAACAACCCAAATTTGAGTACGATGGACTCAAATTCGTCGGAATTATGGCTACCCAAAAGTGAGTAAAGATGGTTAGGAGTAACAGGAGTGCATAGCATTTTCCGACCATACGCTCTCGTGGATAGGCTGTTGTAGAGACGATGGAAGCACCAGAAGAGCTGCCTTGGATGATACAAGCTCTTAATCCATCGTTCTCTTCGCACAAAACCTGGCCAACTGATTAGAAGATGCCGAGAACTCATGCAACCTTCAAAGACATCTTAAGTTGGAAATTGGATGGGATTGTGTGTAAGGCTTTCCTTGGCGATAAAACATATTTGATATGAGATAATGCTAATCGCAGCAACCCAGATGTGAACAGCTTTATAAGTTGATTAGCAGCCACCATGGAGAAAACAGTCTAGCAACTACAATCGATGGTTTGTTCGTACTGCCACAACAACCACGGAGCGAAGAATTAGGAAATCCTTAAGCACTTCGTGCTCGCCGAATATAGCCGAAGCAACATTTAAAACATTCTCTCATTTCTGAAGAAAGACAAGAGCGTCTAACACGATTATTCATGTGCACGATATTGCTGCGCGGTCGTTTAGTGCAGTAAAAACTGGAGAGGAAGACCGTGGTAAGATGGTCTCATCATTCTGCGCCTTGGATCGAGAGGTTGGTAGAACCGGCCAAACAATGAGGTCTAGGGTTTTTTTTTCATTAGGGGGTATCTACAATTGAGAGATTCTCTCCGGGCTCGCTCTCTTTCATTCATTACAGCGCCATTATTAAACTTACGAGGCATTCTTTAGTACAGATCGAAACACAACAGTGCTGGCTAGCATACTCTACAAATAGTAGAATGAAAAACGTAAAGGTGATTGGTTTAGGAATTAAAGAGAGCGAGCCCGGAGAGAATCTCTCAATTGTAGATTCGCCCTAATGAAAAAAAAAACCCTAGAAGTATTACCTGTTGCAAGATGGACATTGTCATGTTAAACCGTCAGTCGGGGCTAGTCATGAGTTTCACACCAACACCTATGCGATGAGCTACGACTAGTTTACAACAGATAGGGTAGGGAACAGCTTAAGCACCCCAAGACCCTATTCCAAGCACGAGGTAAACGGTAACCCACAACGCTCATTTTTTGCAGTATGGTGCTCGATGCAGTGAAGCAACATATTGCAAAAAATGAGCGTTGTAGGTTAACGTTTACCCCGTGCTTGGAATAGGGTCTTAGGAGCTTAACCGTTCCGTACCCTACTACCAGTACCCAGAACTGTTGACAACTATTATTCGTCTGAAAGGCAAAATGGTGGCCCTTTAACGGTCTTTTACTCATACCGTCGTACGGATCCATTAAATGCACACGATCGCAAATTAAACTCAATGTGAGAATCCACTTTCATAGAAATTGGAGTCACTCATAGACTGAATAACTACACTTTTAAAAAAAACTTAGTCGTAATTTCCTTGCGACTGAGCAAAGCGGACTCTCACATTGAGTACAATTTGTTGCCGTGAACCAAAGATCCTTACAATGAAGCTTCCAGCACAACAGCAAAACGGAAGAAATCTGGTCTGCAATAGAAGCGAGCGTACCACGAAAATCATACGACAGCGATGGTATTCCGAAGGAGAGTTTAACCTCCGAATTTTCGACATCATCCACCGAGAGGTCGATCTGCTGCTGAAGGCGCCGAGTGAGAATCTTCCTCCTGCGTTTGTAGAAGGTATAATCGTTCTAGTCAAGAAGAGAAGTGTCGATCACACTGCCCGCCCATGTCGATCGATCTCAATTCTCAACAGCGAATGAAGCTCTTTACAGGTTCTCTTCAAAACCAGGTGAGGCTAAAATGCTCGAACACAGAGTCTGAAAGTTACAGAACCTCTCAAGCCATGCTTCATACTCTGAAGGATCGCATTGCAAATTTAGGTCAATATCGCCGTGTAGGAAAGCTAATCAACTTTGATCTGAATCACGCATTCGGAAGAAACCGGCATTCGTGTCTCTTGGAAACCATGCATTTACTGGACTTCAACCAGCTTCTCGATGATTACCAAGCTCGGTGACAAACTGTGAAGTTCGTGTATTCTGCGATCCGAAGTCTAGGATTTTTTTTTCACAGTTTGTTGCTCTACAATTCAGTTATTTTTCCTCGTTAAGCAGAGCAATACTTACGAGTTATCAATCGACATCAGCAAGTAACAAGCCACTTTGCACTGCATCTCTGCAAGGTCGCGCACACCAGTAGTCCATCTTCTGTTAGCGTACATCCGTTCATCCGTTCATCTGTCAACAACCACCAACTATCTTGTTGCGTTTCGGTCCACACCGGTTCGTCTTTCAGCAGTAGCAGATCAACAATACATACACTCAGTAGCAAAAAAAAAGCCGAGCAAAATTTTGCTTTCAAAAAATGCCATGTTCAACCTATTGTAACTTTGTCAATTATCATTATTTTTCATAATGACACTAACATACTAATACTAATTTCAAAAATCCGTAATTCTGTGAAAAATTTAGATAACTTATTTTAAATTTCACAACAGCCAAAAAATACATAGGAAATAATGTGGACGAAATTTGAACTGTTTCCATCTAGTGGTTTGGACTACAGCTGGCGTCAAAAATGACGCACCAACATGAGTATTTCCCTTTTTCACCCGATATTGACCATGCTGAAATATCGGTGCAAAAAAAAAGCCGAGGTGAATTCTTCTAATAATACTGTATAACACTGTATACGTAGTTTTTTCAATCCAATTGATGCTTTATGCCATATTTTACAAGTTCTTCGTGGGTTACACTAGTTATTCTGGATATTTAAGGCGTAACAAATCATGTGTCTTAATAAGATGAATTCACCTCGGCTTTTTTTTTGCACCGATATTTCAGCATGGTCAATATCGGGTGAAAAAGGGAATTACTCATGTTGGTGCGTTAACTTTGACGCCAGCTGTAGTTCAAACCACTTGATGGAAACAGTTCAAATTTCGTTCACATTATTTCCTATGTATTTTTTGGCTGTTGTGAAATTTAAAATATGTTATCTAAATTTTTCACAGAAATACGGATTTTTGAAATTAGTATGTCCAAAAATGACTTTTTTCACATATGTAATGGAAACATAAAATTTATAAACCTGATCAACATAAAAATACGACCACATAAGGTCTATACATTGTTTATAGTGTGGTGAAAGTTTCAGCTAAAAACAATGATAATTGACAAAGTTACAGTAGGTTGAACATGGCATTTTTTGGAAGCAAAATTTTGCTCGCCTTTTTTTGCTACTGAGTGTATGCATATATAACTCAATAAGTTCGAATACACTTTAAAATGTGTTAAAAAATGAAAATACAAGATAAAGGGTGTCCACAGTTAAATTGCATCACTTTCAACTCGTCTTCAAAGACAAGTCTCTCAACCGATTGTCATGAAATATTCAGGTATTAAAAAACAATGTATAATCTTGGTTTAGGTATTTTTATTTCACTGTATTTCTTTACCATATCCAAAAGCCCGAGCTTTCTTCTTAATACCATGCATAAGATTTTGTAAAACGCTTGAACCGCATTTTTTCCGCTTTCAACCATGACTTCAACATTTCCTGTCCTGTAGTGTCCTGTAGCCCAATATTTTACAATTTACCGCAACTCTGTAGAGTTTGGGAGACTAAGATCCTTTGGCATGAAATTTACACCATTCGTCTTGTACCACTCCAGAATATCCTTGGAGTAGTAAAATGAGATGTTCTGGCCAAAAAATTGTAGGAACGTTGTGTGTTTTGAGAAACGGAAGCAGTCGTTTTTTCAGGCATTCATTCATGTATACTTGACCATTTTCTGTTGAAATTGTCACGGAAGGCTTGCTCCGTTAACCACACGAACAAATCCCCTGCCAAATCATGAATTTCTTATGGAAATTTGATACTTGCTGTTTCCTGAGACACTCTGGAACATCGAACTTGTCTTTCGCAATCACATACTGGATGCCGGGAATTTGTTTAAAGTCCGCTTTCACGTGCGTTTCATCGTTCATGATGAAGCAGTGTGGTTTCGTCAACATTTGTGTGTACAGCTTACGCGCACGTGTTTTAGCTGTCCTATTCTCTTTCACTTTTTTTAAACACTATTTTAAAAAAAAAACTTTTTTTAACGTATTAGTAGAACGATTGTGATTGGGAAACTAGGAGAATTTAAAATTTAACACTTCATATGATCACTTTTTAAAAATAAAAAATTAAACCTTGAAACACTTTTTTAAATTTTCGCTAGTAATCGCGAGCAAATTCCATTTAATTCCACTATGAGCTTATCTTTTGACAGATAGGCCTATTTCGTCTGCTACTTACAGACTATCAACGTTCGCCGAAAGGTTTTATAACACGAGACACTGTAGACTGATGAACATTCAACATCTTTCCGAGGCTCGGCGCGAAAGATGCAGGTTGTCGAGGTGCGTGTGCAAAATGTTCTCGCGCACTTGCTGTTCCTTCGAATCCATTTTCGAAACTACGACACATTTCACAATGAAACTCACTTGTGAACAATACACGCTTAGGTTATTTAATCCAAAATTTCGTTGAAATCAACCCAAAGGACAAAATGTTACAGCTTATTGAAAGTGATGCAATTTAACTGTGGACACCCTTTATTCTTTTCTGAGTCAACCTTTAAGCAATGTTTATTGAGATCCTTTATGACATATTAGCTTCCTTAGCTCAGTCGGCAAAGACGCAGCTACAAAACAACACCTTGCTGGAAGTGGCTGGGTTCGATTCCTGGTCTGGTCTAAGAATGTTTCTTTAAGGAAAATTTCCGACTTCCTGGCAGGGATTGTCAAAAAACACAGAGTAGTGCAAAGCTGCGCATCCTACATGGGATAACGGGCAGCATCCGAGACGCCCTCGGCGATGACCCGTCTAGGGCAGCACAACTTTTATGTTTCCTCAAGGAGGCGGACCTTTTCTACAAAATCTAGTATTTCGGACACCAGCCACGAAAAATCTTGTAGAACGGTCACCATTGAAATGCATAAACACAGAAGGAAGCCAAAATCCAACAACGTGGAGCTCGCTCCCCTTCTACGAAGGCGAGAATGTAGCTCTGGAAGCTCATGCTGGTCGCTCTCCTACCAATGGCCAGGGGCCATCAGTCGGGAGTAATAGACGACCACGATCAAATAAACAAAATTGCCAGAACAGCAAGACATAAACCAGGGAGCAATAGGAGTGAAGGACTAGGTCGGAGAAACGTGGTTCTGCCAATAAAACCTCAAACTCCCCGATCCAAATCGTGCCCAATTAACCATCGCCCAAACCAACACGGAAGCAGCAAAGTGAGGGGAGGGCAAGGCCGGTAAAACGTGGTTCACCTTTCGCGTCTAGCCCATCGCCCACATCGCAACAACAGCACCGAAATGGTGAAATGTGGAACAAATTACCCTCCAAACGGAAACAAAAACTAAAAATAAGAACATTATTAAATGGGGGGGAGAGGGGAAAAGTCCGGACGTCTTATCTGGAATCTATTTTTCACCTAAAACGAAAGAAAAGAGACTAAGGGATGAAACAACAATAGGGTACTTACCTCTGGGGCTAGGCCTAACCTAAAACCCGCTTCCAGGGAAGATTCGAAAAAATCTTTCCCCCGCCTTAAACGGGGAGCTATTTCCAATGCCGGGGATATACCCCGACGCTCGACCCGGCGTTTTCGCGGTCACCGACAGCATGCACATCTGCCATTGTCGCCCCAGACGTTATAAAAAAACACGCCTTTTTCCTCCACATCGATGACAGCACCAAAAAACACACCGATTTCAGCTGAATCACCCGTTTTTGCAGCCTCCTTCCTGGGTCTGTACCAATCGCGTACCGGAGGCCGTTTCCCGGGGTAAATCCCGCCGATACCATGGGAAATCCTGGTACTCCGGCCACCTTATACGAAATATGCTGCTCACCGTCACTCCAAAACAAACAACTGACAGCTTACCCCGGAATTGCTGTTGCGCATACGTGCAAAGACAAATGTCAAACTTCGTCGGCCCAATCGACCAAAGTAGGCTAGAAAACAAAACGCAAACAACTGCTTCCACCTGGTGGCAGGGACAAACAATAATTTTAAATCGTCTGTTAATGTTAATTAGCCCCGTACGCATTGTAGCAAGCTTAAAACATGTTAGCAATCCATAATCTTGTTATGTAAATGTTTTGAATCTGGGATCGCTATAAGCTTAAGTTGAAATTAATGTAATAGAACGAGGCCAAAATGTGACCTCTTCTTGGGGAAGTCCCTTAAGGACTCTCCTCGTAATTAATTATACCAAAGTGCCGAACCCGCCAAAGGCTGAAAGGCACTATAATAAAGAAAGAAAAAAAAAAAAAAAAAAAAAACAGAGTAGTGCAAAATAGGTAAGTGCTTCACCCAATTTCAAGTGTGCGTCTCCTGTTTCTGAAGAGCGCTCAAAACGAATGTGCGAGAGATTTCATAGCAGCACGAGAGACAGATAGCCGCACATGCACTTCTCTCTCAAAGACAAAGAGTGATGCACAGTGCTCTACTCAGTGCTTTACTCTGTGCTTTGGCTCATGCTTTGGTAAATGGTAGCACCCAAACAGACGAGAGCAAATTCGAAATGAGATGTGCGGCTTTGAGCGCACGGCACAACAAGGGTGCACGGGAATGCAGACTTCACTTTCACGTCTCTTTGAAACTTGATGTGCTGTCTCGCAGCAGCGCGTGCTGCACTCAAAGAGATTTGAATCGCACCTTATCCCTGCTTCCAGGTCATAGCGTATGATTGTACTTGCCACAGCCATGCTAATGCAAAAATGGTACCTGACATCGAAAGTTCCCAATTAATAACTGTGGGAGCGCATTAAAACACTAAGTTGCGAGCAAGCAATAAGCTAATTGCGAAAGCAATAAGCTTGAAACGCTAAGAAAGAAGAAGAGCCCCTCTTTGTGCTGCATGATGAGCTCCATAGTGGAAATTTTATATTTGCTCGGCTTGGCCAGCATGTACGATCATGCATAAAAGTCCAGGGCATTAAGGTCCGGGGAGCTGGGAGGCCACGAAGTCTCATCGAGAAAATCAGCCAAATTCTCCCGAGTTGGAAGATATTTGCCATGTGAGCCGGTGTGCCGTCCTGTTAAAAGTCGTAATGATCCTTCTCGTAGAGGTCCCAAAGTGCCGGGCCACAACCTTCTCCAGAAACACGGTATTATAGTAAGCAGTGTTGCTTTTCACATTTTTATCGACAAACACTAGTGGAAGCTCCCCCACGCCTGGATACGACCCCTAAATTATCACCGACGCGGTGCTCTGGAACCGCGGGATGTTTATTTGGGACGGGAGGATGCCTACAGCCGATCATTTTTGCGGCTGTTGCAAGACAATAAGTTTCTCATCAGCAAACAAGAACTTCTGATCTGCGTGCCACGAAAGTATCAGTTTGACTCTGTCCAGCCTCTTCTTCGTTGTAGTTTCCATTACCCCGTGAAACTTGCGTTTATTGTACGGCTCTTATCCCGAGTCTTTCGTCATGATGGTGCGGACAGTCCTAATCAACACATCCAGGTCAGCAGCGGTCTTCCGGATCGAGCTCCCTTGCCACCATCATGGCAACTGGCGTTCTCGCCAAACGCAGCCGTACGAATTTTCTGCTTTACCCCTTTGGATTTCACCCGCGCGAATATGTCGCCGGATCACTTCCCGAATAGGAACGAATATCTTGATAACTGGCCTTGGTATTTAAGAGTTCAGATTAAGAGGTAAAATACCTGAGGATAATACTATAAAATTGTTCCCACAATGTCATGCGAATACCAAATTGAGGTAAGGGCCGGTTCATAAACCACGTTGTTTAATTTTGGCTTAGGTATTTTACCTCTGAATCTGTTAATGTGACCTCCAAGGCCAGTTAACAAGATCAAAATTAGGTATTCATATGTTGTTTTCTCTTGCTTGGGTCACCTCTCGCAAACAACTTCACTACGACGGCTCGGTACTCCTTCATCGTGCACGGTAAACAAACAACAAATGACAGCAAGTCAACACCGTGCGCGTCGGTTAGTCTATATATGAGACTAAAGCTAAAGCACATAGACTCATTTATAAAAATTCCCCCCCCCCCCTCCTCCTCGTAGACTTTTTGCCATAGATTTTTTGAAAAATTTCTATGGTGTGTAGACATTGGTCATCCCCCCCCCCTCACTCCAAAAAAGTCTACGTGGTATATGAATAGCCTCTAAACTATCCATTAATTTACTACCCATCTTCCAATCGTCAAAGACTATTAACTTATGTGTTCTGTTACCCTCAATACGACCGCGAGAATTCGATACTACCCCTCTAACTTCAGTTTCAAGATAACTTATGTATATGAACATAGAAACTTGGCTCTGTCAAGTTGATTCAGTTGAGCCTGTACAAATAAATGAATATATAAATATATATATATATATATATATATATATATATATATATATATATATATATATATATATATATATATATATATATATATATATATATATATATATATATATATATATATATAAGTTATGAAACAGCGGACACCACCACCACATTAATCGAGAAGCAGGATAACCACACCGAACCCAAATCAACATAGCAACAGCCAGGGAAACTACCAACGGCAATACCACATCGATCAACGCACCGCAGAAATGATGACCCAGGGAATCCAGCACAGCAACAAGCGAAGCGACGTGGACGACCGACGTGGACGAGCAACGTGGACGAGCAGCACATCGGACGATATTGATCGATTTTGCTGAATAGGGACCTTTACATAATAAAAGGGCTAGAGATAGGAAATTAAGATTCAGTTTTTGATGTAACTTTGTAGTGAATGGTAATTAAAGTTGTTTTTAGTGAAATAAATATTTTTTTATAAGTTCGAGATAAATCACGACCTAACTGGCGCAGTCGAGTAGTTCAAGTAGTGAAACAAAGTGAAAGTGTTGTTGGAGCGAATATCTAATATCACAATCATCGAGTTTGCAAAGGCGAGCGGCCCTAAGTCCCAGACGACACCGATAATCCAGCAGCAGCTATTCTGGAGCGGATATCCAGGATTTGAGATTATTTGGAGGACCAATCCCGCTACTTGGAACCCACCCCAGCCATCTCTACGTGCATCATTACCAAAAACTCCCTGATGAAAGGAATCATCTTGTAAGTACCAAAGTTTTTACTACCTATAAAGTGAAACTAAATGAAACCAAGTGCAAACGAGTGCTACAGTGTAGTTCAACTCAAGTGTAGGAATCTGAAACGTGTTATTAGATCTCTATTGTGAGGGCATATCACTGGCGGTCATAACTCTTATTACGATTCTTGCTACCACATTAATTTCCCTGTCCAACAGGCGAGTAGCGACATAATATAGGGAAAAAGTTAACATTTTGAATAAAATCTAACATGGCAAAACCAGCTATGAGCGCAGAAGCTCTGCTAGAACAAGTGAGAACACTCACCGAAAATCAAACACAGCTTATTGAAACGATCAATGCTTTGAAAGATAAAGCTAACGATCCATTCTTAAATTTCACAACACCTGATCCGATCAGGAATATCCCCATCTTCAATGGGAATAGAAAAGAAGCGGCAGCCTGGGTGCAGGACGCTGAACAAACTCTTAATCTGTTCGACCAATATAAAAACGACATTTGCTATGGACAAATTATTCGTAGTATAAAGAACAAAGTGGTCGGTGAGGCTAGAGAAATATTGATAGCCTCCGGAAATCCCACAACCTGGGATGAAATCAAAGAAATTTTACTAACTGCATACGGTGACCGTAGGGATTTAACGAGTCACATTCAATCGTTATTTTACATTCGACAAGGCAAGAAAAATCTGTCGGAATATTACAATAAAATTAGAACAATTGACACAGCTATAAAATCATCTGCTGCTAATATGGACGATTATAAATCGCACACAAGGGTTATTAACTCTTTCGTCAATTTACTTACGTTGACCCGGTTCGTAGATGGGTTAAATGAGGAAATTTCTATGCACGTAAGAAGTTGTCGACCAGAGACACTTGAGCATGCTTACGAAATCACACAACAGTATTCGAATGCCGCGTACCGACACAAGTTGGATCGGAAAACGAATAACCCGACACCTTTCGCTAGACAGCAGAACGGCGAGCAAGGCAAAGCTAAACCAAATAACTCTAATGCTAATGCACGGTACGGTGATAGGACACCATCAGGCAAATTTAAAAACCGACTTCAAACTGACGACGATGTGTCAATGAAGACACATGTTTCAAGAATGCAGGTTAATAACCATGCACAAAAGGAAAGTGAATTTGAAGCTGACTCGGACAATGAACCTGAATACAATTCTCAGAAGGAATCAGTAGAAAATTCCAGACTCGATTCAGACGATGATGAATACCTTATCTCGGATGAAATAAATTTTCATCTGATCCACGGAAAAAATCCAAAGACGTGATGAAGAAAACTAGTTTCATACCTTACATTTCGATTCAGACAACAAAAGGTGAACTCAAGTTTTTAGTCGACACAGGTGCGAATAAAAACTATATTTCCCTATACATGTCAACGTCGAAAGTTGTAAAGATGAACCGATATCTACGGTAACAAATATGGCAGGGCAACATACAATCAATAAATCGGCTTCAATTGACATTTTTCGAATTAAAAAGAAATTGAAATTTTTTATATTTAAATTCCATAAATATTTTGATGGTCTCATTGGCTACGAGTCACTCCGAGATCTGAAAGCAATCCTTAATACCGCAAGTAATACTTTAAAAATAGGAAGAAAGGTCATTACTATGAAAAAGATGTTCCCAGAAGAACACAAGCTAAATCTCACAGAACACAAATTTCAGTTTATTCATGTGCCTGTGAAGAAGAACGGACCTTTCATGATGGACAAAGAATTTCATACAAATCACTTCACAATTTTGCCCGGACTATACAAAGGGACCAATGGAAAAGCCATAGTCGCAATACGCAAAAACACTAAGGAAACATCTGTTGAAATCAATGTAAATGAACTAGAGTTGGGACAAGACTATTATGAAATTGAGAAGATCCCGGAAAAACGTAAGTCAATCAAGTTCGATATAAGGGACAACCATTTGAATGATAGAGAAAAACAGCACTAAAAGAGGTTATTGATAATAATAAAGAAGTTTTATACTGCGAAGAAGACAATCTTACCTTCACGCATAAGATTAAACATAAAATCAGAACAACGGACAACATTCCGATCCATACGAAATCCTATAAATATCCCAAGATTTACGAGGACGTAGTCCGACAACAAGTAGATAAACTACTCAAAGACGGTATCGTGAGGGAATCCATCTCTCCCTATACGTCTCCCGTATGGGTAGTGCCTAAGAAGCCAGACGCTTCAGGCCAGAAAAATTTAGACTGGTTATAGATTACCGTAAGCTCAACGAGAAAACCATTAGCGACAGGTATCCTATACCAGAAATTTCCGACATCCTAGACAAACTAGGAAGAACAAATTATTTTTCAACCATTGACCTGGTCTCAGGCTTTCACCAAATTCAGCTTGATGACGAAGATATCGAAAAGACGGCATTCTCGGTGAACTCAGGGAAATACGAGTTTACACGCATGCCATTTGGGCTGAAAAATGCGCCCGCAACTTTTCAACGGGTCATGGACTGCGTGTTAAGAGAAGAATTAGGAATATGTTGTCTCGTATACATGGATGACATAATCATATTTTCACCATCTCTCGAACAGCACAAAATCGACTTAGATAAAGTCCTAAACAGGCTAAGAGAAGCGAATCTGAAAATTCAACTCGACAAATGTGAGTTTTTCAGAAAAGAAGTACAATTTTTGGGACACACAGTCTCTGAAGACGGTGTAAGACCCAATCAAGACAAAATAGAAACGATAAAAAATTGGCCAGTGCCGACAACAGAAAAACAAGTAAGGCAATTTCTGGGAATCCTAGGATACTACCGAAGATTCATCAAAGATTTTGCTAAGTTGGTAAAACCACTTACCTCCTTACTCAGAAAAGATAACGACTTCGAAATTACAAGGGAGATAGAATTATGCTTCGAGAAATGCAAGCAAATTCTTATGAGGGATCCTGTACTCATCCACCCTGACTTTTCAAAAGAATTCATCCTAACCACAGACGCGAGTGATTTCGCCATAGGGGCCGTTCTTTCCCAAGGACCCATTGGAAAAGATCGTCCAATCGCCTACGCTTCTAGAACGTTGAACAGGACCGAAGAGAACTATTCAACGACAGAAAAAGAGTTTTTGGCAATGTATTGGGCAGTCAAACATTTCGAGCACTATCTGTGGGGTAGAAGATTTAAACTACTAACGGATCATCAGCCTCTCACTTACTCTCTTTCAAATACAAATAAGCGAATATTCCGAGGAAAATTGGAGCTTGAAGGGTACGACTACGAGTTAATCTACAAACCCGGTAGAAACAACGTTGTGGCAGACGCCCTATCAAGGATCAAAACGGAGGAAATAAATGTCAACTCCCAAGACAATTCAAATGATGAAGAAACTGAAAGTGATTTAGCTACGGTGCACTCCGCTGACTCAAGCGATAATTATTTCATTTGGTGTACGGAAAAAGCCATAAATACATTCAAAACACAAATCATTTTCAAAGTTTCGAAGATACATTCAGATGTATCGGAGGAAATATTCCCGAAACGACATCGGACAACTATTCTCAGACCAGCATACACAGAAATCGATATTGTAAACATATTTAAAAATACCTGAACCCCAGAGGGATAAATTGCCTTAGAGTACCAATAGAACTGAGGCAACTGATACAAGAAACGTATAAGAAACATTTTGAGGCTAATAAGTTGTACAAGATTTTCATTTCAGAAGTTCTCCTGGAAGACGTGAGGTTGGATTCGGAACAAGACAAACTGGTAAAAGCAACACATGATTATGCGCATAGAGGTATAAAAGAAAATAAAGCGCAAATTCTCCAAAAATACTATTTCCCACAACTCGAACGAAAGGTTAAAATTCATATAGATAGTTGTGATACATGCAAAAAAAGTAAATACGATAGAAAACCACCACAACTAATTCAGAAAAGTATTTTCGGCGAAAAACCTTTCGATCGAGTGCACATAGATGTGTTTTTCATGAAGGGAATGAAATGGTTGACAATAGTGGATTCCTTTTCCAAATTTGCTAACATAATTCCATTAGACTCAAGAACAATAATTGATATGAAGCAAGCAATTAGCGAACATATCAGAATATTTGGAAGACCACAAACTATTGTCAGCGATCAAGAGCCCTCTCTCACATCTATAGATTTCACAGGCTTTTTGAATGACCTTGGCATTTCACTTCACCATGCCAGTAATTCACAATCTAATGGGATCGTAGAAAGGTTTCACTCAACCTTAATCGAACTCTACAGAACCCTCAAGACAAAATATCCCAACAAACCGATACGAGAGACGATGAACTTATTGACGGACATCTACAATAACACAATACACTCCGTAACTAAAAGGAAACCTAGAGACATTATTTTCAACTCCTCAAATTGTACTGATGTAGAGGAAATACAGAAGGCAGCTGAAAATCTCCAATCAGCAGTTAGAACACAACTTCAAAAAATAAGCGAATGTTTGAAGAAAAACACGCAAATAAACAGACACCACACGACTTAACCCCACAAGACATAAAATACGTTAAAATTACGCAAAGACAGACAAAAGACAAAGACCCCTACAAGACTGTCCATGTAAAAGCTAACGATACACTGACCTTCGAAGACACTAATAATGTCAAAATCCACAAGAATCGACTCAAGCAATAACCGAAAAACTCCCTTATTTTTTTCAGACTTTTCTTAATCCACTACACAACCCAGACAACATACAAAGATGTAGGTAACGATAATGGGATGATAGCTTTCAAGATAGAAAACGTTAGAATAAAACTAGGCTATGAAAGAATAATTAAGAAACTCAGTTTAGGAAGTATAGAAATCAATCTCAACCACATAGAGAAAATAGCCTCATCCCTAAAGATAAAGGATCATTTGCATGAAACATTACTAAGGAAAATCATTATTGCTAGAGAAAAATTAAAAAGCTTACAACCTCATAGACAAAAAAGAGGACTTATAAACGCTTTAGGTACAGTAGTAAAATACATTGCAGGAAATCCAGATCAGGAAGATTTACAAATAATACAACAAAGTATAGGAGCTTTGCAAACTCGAGATAATGAGCTAACCAACAACCAGATGAAACAAATCAAAATCAATGACAATTTTCAAAACAGGATCAATAACGTTACAAATACCCTAAGAAAGATTAGTTCTCAAATATCATTGATCAATAACACATTAAGACAAGATAACATTGTAGAACATATGAACCTAATATTTAGTACGGATTCTTTAATTCATGCCTTAGAAGACATTGAAGAACAAGTCGAATTTTCAAGACAAAATGTACTAAGCAAGAATATACTTTCGTTAGAGGAAAAAATATATATCTTTCAAAAGTTAATGCAGCAAGATTTAAAGTTAGAATTTATAGACGAAATTTTCTTATTCAGCTCAGGAAGCATAACGATCAGCAAAGACAATGTCGTCATCTTAGTGAAGATCCCGATACTGGACGACAACCTCTACGAATTACTGGAACTCCAAACCGTCAACATAAACCAAACAAAAATCAACACAGATATTCAGTGGGTAGCCAAACACCAAAATAGAATAATCCCACAACGTAAGAAATGTAAGATTTGCGATGACTCACAGACATTAAAAGACGAGTGCATCTACAAATTCCTGACGCATCAGAAACCAAAATGTTCAATGATTAAAACAGAACAACTAACTCGTGTAAAGGAAATCATGAGAGGTATTATATTCATCGATACAAAAGCCAAGCTAGAAATTTTTAGCTCTTGTGGCGACTCCAGGGTAGTATCAGAACCTACTGTAATTGAAGCAGAGAACTGTACTATAAATGTCCTGAACTATACATTCCATAGTGAGGATCAATTTAAGCCCAAACAAGAGTACCTTGTGCCAACTTACAACAAGCAACCGGAAACAATTAACAACGTATTGGATGGACCTGAAGAACTCAAAATCGATAATCTGAAGTTCCTGAAGGAAATACAATTATACCAGAGGACGACGTTGGTTGGAGGTACAACCATAATCTTAACAATAACCATTATAAGTTTTCTCTTCCTAGTGATCATCATTAGAAGGAAGAAAGCCAAACAGGCCAAGGACATTACCAAGAAACCTCTAGATGATGCCAGAAACGAGGAAGAAACGATAGCCGAAGGACAACCAAGGGGTACGAAATTCATCAAGCTTCCTGTACTCAGCTCTCTAAGAAGTCAACCGAGGACGGTCAACAATCTTGGAGGGGAAGAGTTATGAAACAGCGGACACCACCACCACATTAATCGAGAAGCAGGATAACCACACCGAACCCAAATCAACATAGCAACAGCCAGGGAAACTACCAACGGCAATACCACATCGATCAACGCACCGCAGAAATGATGACCCAGGGAATCCAGCACAGCAACAAGCGAAGCGACGTGGACGACCGACGTGGACGAGCAACGTGGACGAGCAGCACATCGGACGATATTGATCGATTTTGCTGAATAGGGACCTTTACATAATAAAAGGGCTAGAGATAGGAAATTAAGATTCAGTTTTTGATGTAACTTTGTAGTGAATGGTAATTAAAGTTGTTTTTAGTGAAATAAATATTTTTTTATAAGTTCGAGATAAATCGACCTAACCCATCTATACATATATGTGTATACATATATATATATATATATATATATATATATATATGTATATATATATATATATATATATATATATATATATATATATACTTGAAATACATGTATATGTATAAAAACAGTCGGAGGACAAGATTGTGAATAATAAAAACAATTTATTCACTCATTACTTAAAGTAAGATACAATGACATTCACGAACAAGTCACTGATGAACTATCTAGAAATGGGAATCCGAACGACTAACTCGCCTCGTACGTAGATCGATTAGGCCTCACTTGATGAAGCTAAAACTTGAGGATAACTGCAATTTGAGGGCCAATGGTCTCTGCGTATGGCACGATGGTTGATGTCCGGTGCCAATGGTGCTGATGTGCATATTCCTGAGTGTAGGTCCGGTGTGGTTGTTGCTATGGAATTCATGTCTGACTCGTTCGGTTATTCTTGGGTGTGCAACGTAATTATATATATATATATATATATATATATATATATATATATATATATATATACATATATATATATATACATATACAGGCATACACGTATGTAAAAATTGTTAACGGTCCGATAAAATTATGTAGTAGCATGACGTGCATTATAATGTTTTTATGCAGCTAATAAGCACTATAGGCATACACTCTTTATTGAAATAACTGCAACATATACAGCTTGTGGTCAGTGGTTGTATATGTACTGTATTTTGATATTTACATTTTGATATTTGACATTTTTCATTACGACTAAATTGACCACACGCAAAAGTGAACCGTCGTGGGAGAAATCTCATATGACATTTCCGTACCCTCTTTTTCAGGCGAAAGATTTATGTCACTCAGAATTTCGTTGATTGTTGGTTTAATACTGCATACATATGATGTTTATTATATGGAATCAAATCATAAGAATGGATACTAACAATTTATAATCAATAATAACCAAATAAGTGCGTTTTTATGCAAGCTATCAAAAACAGTCCCAAACCATTTCTCAAATGTTTGAAACTGTCGGCAGAAATAGGTAGACATTTTTCGTTTTCTGTTTTCTATCCCCGGGTTTCACAGTGGGCAATAACTGATGAAAACTAAGGAAAAAATCTGTAACTTTTGTCGCTTTTAAGCGCGGCTTGTAAACATCCATTTCCGCTTGCAAATTGTCTGGGAGATCGAATGAAACTGGTTTCATTCACCGCACGGATATGGTTGTGGAGTTATAGAGCTTATTTTACTCCACCTTCCCTTATATTCTTGAATAATTTATAGATATCTTTGCACGGAGAGGCTCAAGATCAACAAAATTGTGCTAGTCTCATGCGAAATTTCCTGGAAAATTGAATAGAAGCTGTTTCAACTACCGCACGGCTCTGTGAACAAAGATTGAGCTGATTTTACCCCACTTCTTCTTATATTTTTGGGATACATAATTCAACTATATGGGTTAAACCGAGGTGAAATCAGCCATATCTTTGTTCACAGAGCCGTGCAATAGATGAAACAACTTCTATTCAATTTTCAAGAAATTTTACACATGACTAGCCTTATTTGAATGATCTTGAGCCACTCCGCATAAAGATATCTATAAACTAATCAAGAATACTAGGGGAAGTGGGGTAAAACCAGCCATATCTTCGTTCACAGAGCCGTGCGGTAGTTGAAACAGCTTCTATTCGATTTTTCAGGATATTTCACATGAGACCAGGGTTGCCATTAATTTTTGAAAAATATCTGGAATGTCACAAATAAAAAATCTGGCAAAATCTGGCAATACGCGGAAATGTAAAAGTATGGACTAAACATTGAAAAGGGTTAAAAGGTTTTAAAAATGTTGATAGGCCCTTTACAAGTGTTGTCCCAAAATGAGTCATTTTTTGACTCGTATACTCGAATTCTTTAGTAACAGTGAAGCATGGAACTACACAATTTGACCAATGCCAAATTTTTGACGGATTACCTATTCGCACAAAATAGCCACGAATCGTTTTCAGTGGACGAGAACTGCAGTCACGCAAATCACTTACCGCTCAGTCGGTAAATGCACGGCTACAAAGCAATACCATCCTGGAGGTAACTGGGTTCGATTCCCGGTCTGATCTAGGAATGTTTCATTAAGGAAAATTTCTCTACTCCCTGTGCATATAGGGTATGATTGTATTTGCCACACAATCACACAAATGCAAAAATGGTACCTGGAATGTTTACCTGGAAAACTCTCAATTAATAACTGAGGAAGTTCATTTAGATTACTAAGTTGAGAGCAAGCTATAAGCTAATTGCGAAAGCAATAAGTTTCAAATGCTTAAAAGACGAAGTTTTTTTGGAGTAGGACTGAACGACGTTTTTTTAATCTGTTCTAATTTCAAATAGTCTGGCATTATGCAGGGTTCCTTTTTTTGTTTTTTTGTCGATAAAAAGTCTGGCAGTGCCAGATAAATCTGGCATAATGGCCCCCCGCATGAGACTAGCACTATTTTGTTGATCTTGAGACTCTCCGTGCAAAGATGTATATAAATTATTCAAGAATATAAGGGGAGGTAGGGTAAAATAATCTCTATAACTCCACAACCATATCCGTGCGATTAATGAAACCATTCCATTTCTCAGACAATTTGCAAGCGGAAATGACCTTGTTTACAAGCCGCGCTTAAAAGCGACAAAAGTTACAATTTTTTTTCTTAGTTTTCATCAGTTCTTGCCCACTGTGCGTTGGCTTGAACTGTACACACAAACTGTTGGTGGTGTGTGGGCCTCAAATTTTGCAGCGGGAGAATGGGTTGCAAAAAATGTACATTTACCACCTCTGCTTGTGGTTACTTGTGTCACTTGAAATAATTATAAAACAATTACTCGTAGCACCATCAGTGGTAATTATAATTTTATCATCACGGTGAATATGTCAATTGTCAAAATCTTTCGACTTATGTGTTAATACTTTTTGGACTTGATTTTGTGGAATTGTGCTTTATGATTTTGTAAATCCCTCTAAAACAACGCCAATTCAGGTTCACACATTTTAATTATCATTGACCTATAAGAAAATAATGGTAACAACACCGGCAACTAACTAACCTTCCCCTGCTGCCTTCTTCTGAACCCCATCCCACAGAGAAGAAAAAAAGTTCAGCCGAGCTCTTACCTTCCGTATCGTAGACATCCATTTCGATTGACTGTGAATGGCACTGATAATGACGCGAAGACGACATGGTGAAAAATCTTCGCTTTACTTTGGCTTTCGATAGAAGTGGTGATGAGACGCCCGGCGCCGATGGTGAGGTAAATTCTTCCTGAGTTCCTCTAGTACCTGAAGCTCCGAGGGAGACCGGCGATGACGACGCCTGTGGATACAAGGAGTGAGGACGAGGATGATGATGATGATGGAGGGATTGATGATTCCGGCGGCCAAGATTTGCCGCCGAAGAACTGTGGCGTTCGCGTTCCTGGTCCTCCTCCTCCTGGCGTCGGGACAGTTGAAACAACAGCAAAAATAGAAGCAACACGAAGAGCACAAGCGGCGATAGTGGAAGCAACAATACGATGCCCTGTGTCTTCCGTTGCTTCCCGTTTCAAATGAGTTTTAAAATTTAATATCGAAGCGAAATCACTCGCACAGCAGCAGACCTTCTTCGCTAGGATTGAAACGTAAAACTATTCTTCGACTGCAATTCTGATCAATTCTTACACTGCCGCTCTTATTCTTCTAGCTGCTGCACATCGATGAGGTATTATCTTCGGGTGCTCATTTTCACCACCCACACAAACTCGGCGTATCAATTTTCAATTTTCAATTTTCCCAACTCAACCTTGACTTTCGCTTGCACCAGCTGGAAGCTGTGGTTGGAACTATCTTCGTTTTTCTTCCGGAATTACTTTGTGCTGCAACAGTGAGATAAGTTTTACCTCAGTTAACTTTAAAAAAGAAAATAACTTTCAATTCCAGATGGGTAGAACTCACTGCTCTTTTGTGCTTGCTTCGCAGTTAGGTCACCTGCCGGCGGTTGCGTCTGCCAATTCCTATGGACGTGAGAACTTTATTTAAAATTCTAAAACTCGCTCCGGGTGGTCACTTTTTTACTTTCTTCACCATCCTCAACACTAACTGTATCCAACTGTTCAACCTGAAGCTAGTTTCGCTGCACAATGGAAAACCACAACACTTGAACTATTTTCCTACTTTTTTTTTTATTTTTTCGACGAGTGGCTGAAATGGGAGAGAGAAAGTTTCTTCTTTTTTTTTGTCGTTACGGACACATTCCGGTTCCAATTCATTGTTTGGAGACCCGAACCATGTATCCGGTTCTTGCTCATTTCGGCTGCTGGTCAGTTCTTTAGCACTTGCTATGTGCACGTGGATGTGTCCGAGTAACGATGCTGCGGTGGCTTATGTGTGGGGCGTTTGAAGTCTTTTTTTTTAGTTGTGAGGAGGAAGAGAATTTGCAATAAAGTGTTCGGAAAAGGGAAAAGTTTGGAAAACCAAATTAACATGGTCGTATATTGAATTTTTATCTAAGAGACCATCTAAACCATGGCATTTTCCCAATAAAGGTTTTCAGATTATTTCATATTGATTCCTGTCATAGGTGAGTAGCTTGAACAAAAGGGTGAAGTGCATGTTTTTGGGAAGGTTAGTTGGAGATTCCCTGGAGATATGATTATTGATTGTTTGGGTTTTTTGGATGACATTGAATAAAATAATATACTATGGTTTGAATTGCCGGATTATGTGAGGATTGTTGCTGGGTAAAAGGTACCAAGAAGATAGTCGAGCAATTGATGTTTAAGGATTACTTTTTATTAAGGAAAACTTTTTATTCAATTTTTAGTTTCTTTCCTTTTGACGCAATTGAGTCGAATTTTACTCATTGTGTCTATTGAGTGTTTTTTCATTACTTTGTCTAACAGTATGTAGACCTCTTATACATTTATAACCTTGGACGATCATCATCAAAGTGAGGGGATCCTTCTGTATCGAGCGCTAAGCTTCGTTGGATGTAGTTTTTTTTTCCACGCATGATTTTTTTTCCAAGCAGTTCAACACAGTGCAAGGTGATAGAAGAGTTCTATCAAAACGGAAGCTTGTGATTTAGACCGAGTGCTACCTAGTGGTAAATATTGCAATATATCATCAACTTCAATCCATATAACGACTGTTCCAGAAAGAATGATCACACCTTATTTTAACGGTCACTTTGAATATAATGAAATATTTCAACATGTTTTGGCTGCGTCTTTTTGTTTGCACATTTCTGAATGACATAGCATCAAAAAAGTGCTCAGTTACCTATCAAAATACGCGGTCTTACTACGGAACAACGAAAAAGTATCGTGCACAAATGGTGCACTGTGAGAGGACTCTCCTTGAGAAAATCGGCCAAGGAAAAGGGTGTAAGCGCCGGAGTGGTACGATCTGCGCTTCGAAAATATAGAAAACAGTGTACGTTTGAAGATCCACCCGACTTCCGTTCGGGATGTTGCGAAAAAACTAGGGACCTCGCGGAGTAACGTCATGCGTGCCAAAGAAAGACTTGGGCTAAAAACATACCGGAAGCAGCAAAAAAACCCAAAAGAAACCCAGAACAGGCCGCGTCCGTGAAACCACGGGCCCGCAAACTCTACGATTCGTTATTATGTAGAAATTCTGGGTGTATAATAATGGACGTTGAAACGTATGTGAAACTAGATTACAAAACGCTTCCCGGCCCACAATTCTGTACTCTAAGCAAAGACAAAGACACCCCCGAGACGGAGAAGGCAATTTTTACCGAAAAATTCGGTAAGAAGGATATGGTTTGGCAGGCAATATGCGAGTGTGGTAAAATATCTAGCCCGTACATCACAACGGAGACGATGGACACTCAGAAATACCTTAAGGAATGTCTCCAGAAGCGGTTATTGCCGATGATCAGGCAGCACGAAGGTCAAGTAGTGTTTTGCCCTGACTTGGCGTCATGTCATTACGCAAAGGACACTTTAGAATGGTACAAAAGTCAAAATGTATGTTTCGTGCCAATAGACATGAATCCGCCGAACTGCCCGGAGGCACGGCCAATCGAGACTTTTTGGGCTTTAACCATAGCAAAGCTTCGAAAATCCATAAAACCAGCGGACGACATCCAAAAATTTAAAAAAAGATTGGTCAAAAGTGGTCAAAATGGTGGGAAGTACCACTGTGCAGAAGATCATGGGTCATGTTCGAGGAAAAACTAGGAGTCTTGGCTATGATTAAATATTTTGATTATACGAGAGTGAAATGTCATATAAAACACAAATACAAATATGATTTGCCAAAACAAATGATTAAAACTTAAAAAAAAACATGAAGTTTTTGTTATTTTGAAAGTGTGGTTATACTTTCTGGAACAGTCTATACATCACAGAAACAGGGCTACAACCTCTTCAAGACCAATGAATGGCTATTGTTGTGAAAGCGTGTTTCACTGTGTATAAAACGCTAATTTTAATTCTAAAAATTGAAAACAATAAACATCGCAAAATACGCATAACCTCAAATCTGGAAGTAAAAAATGTTTATTGAATCCTTTATTGAGATAACTTTGAGGAAAGGGGAAAATCGCAAGTCATTTTCCAATTTCTTCAGAAGGTAAATGAGAAATTTACTACTGAACGACTAGTTTCAAAACAAAATACATATGCAAATCAAATTTCATGCCGCAATATAAATTTTTCGCATTAAACTCTAAAGCACTTTAGCATATGATCGTTAAGTGCTTGAAAAGATTATGGATGAGAACTGCTTTTCCGGGAAACTGACTAAACTGATTGATAGATCTAAAATTGATTCATCGCTGAAAAGCAAAATATTTGATCCACTTTTCGTTCCTCATGAGTTCCTTTTATGTAACAATAGTAGACAAAATCGTCAAAAGATCGAAAGGAACAATTGTAAACAATGGCTTAAAACGTAAATTTCCTATAAATGCCAGGTTGCTAACATCTATGTTCACTACCGATGGGAAGGTAATAAATCCCTTTATCTATTTCTGGTGCTATTTTGGTAGTGGGAGCAAGCAGATCCCAGAAAAATACGCTAGAGGTCATTGTTTACAAATGTTACTGTCGACCTTTTGACTAATTTGTCTAGAATTAGACTTATTATCATCTCGATATCCTTTGTTCAGCCTGCCATCAATGCATTGAATACACAATGTAGACAACCAGTGAAAAGGAAAAGTTGTGTTTGTTGGGAGCTCCCCAGAAAGAAAGCGTTTTTTTTTAACAGAAAGTTTATTACCGGAACGTTTGTACGCCACCCCCACATTGGCCAACCATCTCAGCAAACTTTCCCGGTGTGTGATCCTTACCCCCCAACATTTGGTGCTGTAACCAGGATATTTCTGGAAGTATTCTCGCCCCGTTACACGTGTTGCGCATAACCTCGAAGTTTTTAATCCTGTTATTGCTGTAAAAAAAAAGAGGAAGTATACAAGTATCAAAAATACTTGTAAAAAAATGCAGTATCATTTCTCCAGCCGTTGTCCGAACAAAGATTTTCATGCTGCATCTGAGGCAGCTGGCTCTGGAGTGGGACAGCGAAGTTCCTCCAGATATGTGTCAACGATGGATTCGTTTACGCCGAGCAGCTACAGCTTCTTTCCAGCTTCCGTATTAATCGATACGCTCAGCATACGTAGCCTGCATCTACGTCCGCTCTGAAACACTCGATCAGCTTGTTAGCAGCCAAGTCGAAGGTCGCACCATTCGTTCAGCATTTCCGGACTAGAGTTGTGTGCGGCTCTGATCGCTTTCCGACTTTGAGAAAGAATTGAGCTTCTCTGCTGTAGTGTTTTGGTCGGACTCTACAGTGGTATTGAAAAGGATGAAATCACATACGCGATGGCTCGGAATGGCTCCACGTTGCTGGAAAGGATAATCCCGCAGATTTCATTACTCGCGGAATGGCAGCTGAAGAGATAGCAGCAAGCAACTCGTGGACCTCACTGGTTGAAGGAGGATAAACTGTGCTCAAGCCTCACAGGAGAACCAGTTGCCCAACGTGACTCTGACAACCTAAATACAGTCAAATTTATTGTTCAGCAGGTTTTCAGCGTATCAGCTTCTTCATGGCGCAGTCAGATTTTACTTTCGCTTTTGCAACAATGCCCGTTGAATTAAGGAACACAAAAACGGCAGTTACATCTTGTCCGTCCCTGAGGTATAAAATTCCAAGCTAGCCCTAGTACATTTGATACAGGCCGAAGCGTTTCCCAACGATTTGCAGCGCTTGAAGAAAAGCCAATTGGTGCTGTCTAAATCCCCTATACGTCTTCTAAGGCCATTCACCGACGGCGATGCCCACCGTAATTATACATCGTTCAACATCAAATCGTTCTACCTGGATTTCATCCTTTTACTTAACTTCTTCTGAAGTACTACCATCGCAAGCTTGTACTTAGTGAAATAAGGCTGTGAATTTTGGCCATTGAACGGACAAAAGGCTGTACGAAGTGCCAAGAGTGCAACAAATCAAACCCACAACCCATCCAGCAACCGATTGGTCAACTTCCAGTCACTAGAGTAACCGCCAATGAAGCTTTCGTCTGCACAGGCGTTGTTTACTGTGGACCCATCTTACTCAAGCCGACCCTTCGTAAAGTCACATCTCGTAAATCATACATCTGCGTTTTTATGTGTTTGAGCACGAAAGCTTTTCATCTAGGACTGGTGTACTCCAACAACGGCACAAACTTCATCGGTGCAAAGAATGCTTTGTACCTAGCTCAAGATGGAATTCAATGGCACCTGATTCCTCCCCGAGCTCCCAACTTCGGTGAACTCTGGGAAGCAGCTGTGATGGTGACCTGTGAAGAGCTTGAATAGACGCGAGTGGCACGATATTCAAGATGTCTCAAACGTACATCAGACATATGGCAGAAGCTGGTAGGATTGGGCTTGTGACAAATGCGTTGAAAACAACACACCTGAAGGGAAGAGGCTCACGAGAAGACAAATGTTAGCCTCCTAGCACGAGTTCAGATCAACGGTGATGAAATCGAGATAGTAGGCAAATTCGTGTATCTGGGCTCATTGGTGACCGCTGATAACGACACCAGCAGAGAGAAACAAAGGCGCATTATGGCCGAATCGCACCTACTTTGGACTCCGAAGGACGCTAAGATCGAATAAAGTTCGCCGAACTACAAAGTTGACCATCTACAAGACATTAATTAGACCGGTAGTTCTCTACGGCCACGAAACATGGACATTGCTAGTGGAGGACCAACGCGCCCTTGGTGTCTTTGAATGGAAAGTGCTGCGTACGATCTACGGTGGACTGCAGGTGGAAGACGGTACGTGGAGAATGCGAATGAACCACGAATTGCATTAGTTGCTGGGAGAACCTCCCATCGTACACATCGAAAAATCATACCTTTAGGAAAGTTGTTCATTAAGGTCAAGAACTTTCGGAAAGTGGACAGTACAGTTCGGAATTCGGTCACTACGTGGTACTTGTGGGCCGGAAAAGAGAGGAATTTTGATGGTCAAAACTCGGTCGACTTAAATATGATGTAGTTTTATCAACAGTACATTTAAAAACTTGAAGAATTTCATTTCAAACGCAATTTCAGCATTTTCAAACGCAATTCCAACCTTTCTAAAGGGTGATACGGTCAAAATTTGGTCAAGGGAAAACGCGTGTAAATCGGTGAAATCGTTTATTTAAAAAATCAAATTAAATTTCTTTTTCAAGTTCAATTAGTATAAAATTCAGGAAAAATATTCAGTTAGCGCTTCCGCTTTTCCCAAATCCTGAATTGCCGGCTGCGCCTTACAGGGTTCTTGTCGCTGCTAGCCGGAACCACCTGCACGTTGTTGGCGGCGTACCACTCCATGGCCTTTTGACCGTAATGGCAAGATGCCAAATCCGGCCAAAACAGTACGGAACAACCGTGTTTCTTCAGGAAAGGCAGCAGACGTTTATTCAAACACTCTTTCACGTAAATTTCTTGGTTGACAGTCCCGGAAGCTATGAAAATGCTGCTTTTCAAGCCACAGGTACAGATGGCTTGCCAAACCAGATATTTCTTTGCGAACTTTGACAGTTTCGTGTGCTTGAAAATATCTGCTACCTTTCCCCTTCCTTTTGCCGTATAAAACTCCTGTCCCGGAAGCTGCTTGTAGTCGGCTTTGACGTAGGTTTCGTCGTCCATTACCACGCAGTCAAACTTCGTCAGCATCGTCGTGTACAGCCTCCGGGATCGCGCTTTGGCCGTCGTATTTTGTTTATCATCGCGATTTGGAGTCACTACCTTCTTGTAAGTCGATAGTCCGGCTCGTTTTTGGCTCGATGCACGGTTGTAGACGATACACCCAGCTTATTTGCGGCATCTCGAGAGATAGGTTAGGGTTTCGCTTGAAACTACCGGCAACTCTCTTTATCGTCTCAGCGGCTTCCGGTTTTCGATTTCCCCGATCCAGACTTCCTGGCTGTCGACAAACGTTCCCCAAACACTTTAATTACATTTGTAACGGTTGATTTGGCAACTTTTAGCGATTTTGCCAACTTTGCGTGCGAGTAGCTCGGATTTTCGCGATGCGCGAGCAAAATTTTGATACGCTGCTCTTCTTCCTTGGACGGCATTTTGACAACTGAAGAGTGAATTCCAAAATCAAAATAGGAGCAACATTCTACACACATACACCTTCAAAATGAGGGGTGTTCAGGTTTTTCAAATGCAAAATTGAAAGAAATACGTCAAGTTGATATTGACCAAATTTTGACCGTATCGCCCTTTATCAGATATACCGGAAACAAATTGGGAAAGTCCCACACAATAGTGCAAAGAGCAAAGAAACAAGCCATACTGACAACACATTAGGTTACAGTGACACCAAATCAAGATGATAAGCAAAACACAACAGCCAAAGAAAGAGCGCATAAGTTGTACACAAGTTTGTTGACCAATTTTGATTGTGCCGTAATGGACGAAACATCTCAAGCAGCTCCAAGGTTCAGAGCTTTATACGGAAAAGAAAGGGTCCAAGGTAAGTTCAGGCAGAAGAAAATGTCAAAGTTCCCAAATAAATAATTGGCTTGGCAGGTAATTTGCACCTGTGGGTGAAAAAGCGAAAGTTTCGTGACAACTGGCACTGTCAACCAGAATATGTATGTAAATGAATGCTTGTAAAAACGTCTAATGCCATTCTTGAAAAAACATAGTTATTCCGTGTTGTTTTAGCCAGACCTCGCTTCTTGCTGCTATGGAAAAAACGCTCAGGAATGGTATACCACCGATAGTGAGCAACTCGTACCCAAGGAGAAAAAATCTCCAAACTCGTCGGAACTGCGCCCAATCGAAAAATATCAGGCAAGCGTAAAGAGAAACCTCAAAAGCACTCAAAAAATAGTTGGAAGTGACAAACAGTTAAAGGGAAATTGGCGTTCAGCATCAAATGATGTGGATATAACAGCGGTATAAAAATTGTTAAAAGGTGTGAAACGTAAAGCCCGGCAGTTCACAATTGGAACATCGGAAGCCTAATCAAATAATTTTCCTGTGTTTTGTAGACGATGAACATCGAAAAGAAATACATATTGATCATTTGCTTAGTAAACTAATCAGTGTGCACTTAATAATGTTTGACCTATTTTTGACCGTTCCACCCTGTAATGACCCCGAATAGCTAGAAAGTTCAAACCTGCGAAGTTGGTTAAAAGAACACAACTAGGTGCAGGTGGCCATGAAAAAAGAGAATACTCTTAAACGAGTTTATATCGTGATCCTGACTACCCAAAAAGTTCAAACCTTGAGCAATGCTGTTCAGAAGGCAGAGACTTTCGGAAGGTCGAGAATATGGTTTGGAACCGGTCACTAAGTGGCGGTAGCGGGCATGTGAAAGAAAACATTTTCAACGATTTTATATCGTTATCTCGACGATCACCTAGACAGTACTTACCTTCAGCAAAGTTTTTCAAAAGATTAAGGACTTTTGGAAGGTGGAGAGGTGGTTCACTACGTGGCACAGTGATCGGAAAAGCCTTTTTTCACGGCGAAACTCCTAAGGGTTACGTTTCCGAATCATGGTGTCTTGTAAAAAGTTGTATCTAAGCAAGATGTCCATCTTATGGTGATCATTTCGAAGTTCCAAACTTTACCGCTAGGGCAGCGCTGCTGCTAACTTGTGAACGCAAGACAATAGAAGGGTGATGTCAACATAACAATTTTCTAGATTCTAAATACAGAATATGGGGAAGGGGGGAGGGGGTCCTCCTAGCTTATGTGTCGTGATTGTTCTCAATTAACATTGCTGCAATAAAAATTGACTCAGAAAAGAATTGTATTTTCGTTTTATTTTTAACACATTTTTAAAGTGTATTCGAACTTATTGAACACCCTGTAAGTCTATGCCCCTGTTTAATTGCCTTTTGTTTCAATTTTCTCGCCTCATGCAATTAGCGAGAGTCACCTAATCATCCTGAAAAGTTTTCAATCACTTTTTTTTAATTTTGTGTTCTAGGCTTTAAAGTTTAGAACCACTTGGATAAACAGTGAATCATCCTAGAATCACTTGAATGCACGGTTTGTTAGTTCTGAAAACATTGGGACCACCCGAAGAAATCATAATAATATTATGGAAGTTAGCACTGAATAACTTGAATAAAGAGTAAGTGAATCCTGAAAATTTGGAATTGACTCTCAGAAGTTTGAATTCACTTGTATATAACGTACGTCAGTCTTGAAAAGTCAGAAATGACTTGAAAACAAAGTGAACCGGGCAATAACATTTTTAAATAGCTAAACTAGTTTAAAATTTCTTGAAAACAAAATGAGTTGAAAAGTTTTGAACCACTTGAATGTGGAGATAACCAGCCCTGAAACGCTTGTAATCACTTTGAAATATATAGTTAGTCAACATCAAATCTGTTGAACGCTAAGTTGTTAAGTTATCATGATTTTATGAATATGAAGAATGTGAGTCCCGGAAACATTGGAACCACTTAAATGTGAAGCGACTTATTCCTAAAGAGATAGTAACCACTTGAATACAAAGGCAAACAAACTCAGTGTTGGAGTGAGTAAGTCATTAAGAATCTGGAATAGTTAAATTCTGGTAAACTATTTGTCTTTGACAGAGCTTAAAATCTATCGATTATCTACATGAAAATGAATTTCAGTCTGTCTGTCTGTCTGTCTGCCTGCCTGCCTGTCTGTCTGTCTGGGTTCCCATACAAATGAAACACAAATTTCTGCATGACTCGAGAACTAATCAACAAACGAAACCAAATTTAGTATGTGGGAGTTTTTGAAGGCAAAAAAAATGTCTATAGTGGTTCGAGAACCCATTCTCTTTTGGAAGGGGAGACTCATACTCATACAAATGAAATAGAAGTTTCTGCATTACTCAAGAACTAATCAAGCAAATGAAAACAAATTCAGCATGTGGCATTTTTTGAAGTAAGAAATATTTTCACCCTTGAGACCCCACCCTCTTCTCATACAAATGCAATAGAAATTGCTGCATGACTCGAGAACTAATCAAGCAAAATGAATCTAAATTTTGCGTGTGGGGTTTTCGCCAGTGGCTCCAGCAAATGGAAACACAAATTTGGTATGTGGGGTTTTCTGGAGGCAAGAAATGTTTCAATGGTGGTTTGAGCCCCTTCCCTTTCTAGAAGGAGGGCTCTCATACAAATGAAACAGAAATTTCTGCATAACTTAAGAATTACTCAAGAAAATGGCAGTAAATTAGGCATGTGGGGGTTTTTGGAGGCTTTAAATGTTTTTGTGGTGATTGGAGACCCGTTTTCCTCTGGATATGAAGGGGTGCTTTCATACAAATGAATCACAAAGTTCAACCAAACATGGGAATTGTCCAGGCAAGTATAACAGAAAACGTGTATTTCTCGGGTAAGCAGCATGTTCTGATAGAATGGGGGATATTTAGCTACATTTAGTGCAAACAAAGCAGTTAAGTAAGGTTGGGATCCAATGAAGATGCAGGCCATTCTTTACTTGTCATAAAATCGCGCAAATTTTCCGAAACAACATGGTGTATTCCCATACAGCGTTGAAGCATGAGGAAGCAGATGATTTTTCAAAACCTGCTCGATTCAGTATTGATTTTTACGTTAGGTTCTATGGAAAGAAGAGAAAGTTTTACTTTTCGTGAAACGGCGCCCAATATCATGATTTTCGATACATTCTGAAAGCGTTCTACAGCTAGTTTGTCTCTTGAAATATAGTCATGACTTTTGCCAGACACACGATCGTTTTGTTGATTTTGACTGTCCTGAAGGAGGAAGATCTCGCAGTCACCGTTTCGAACCAAAACATTTATGGCTTGCTTATGACGCTCTGTCAACCCGTGAACCCGTTGTTTCTTTTACGGCTTGCATTCCAGATCATGTTTGACGAGCCTATTCATTTAAGCAGGGGGCGTTTGAAATTGTTTGCTCTATTTACGGTCGGAGCAGTTTGTCTGTCACCTCTTTTGTGTTGAATATGGACATTTCTAGTTTTATTGAACCGTTCCAAGGTACGAAAAACAAAACGCTTACTCACTTCGAACTGCTTAAGCCTCTTGAATATCTGACACGGTCTAAGTTTTTGCAAATGTAATTTTAAAACTTGCTTCCGTATGGCTTCTATGGTTGCTGATAAATATAAACAAACGGAATCGCTTATATATCTTCAGCGATAAACTGTCAAAAAAACACTCTAAACGGGTATAATCAATTCCACTGTTAAAATTACCCAGCTGAAATAAACCAAGACTGAAAAAAATGTGACACCTATTTTGAGACACACTGTAATTCGCATCAGGAATGAAATACATACATGTCATATTAAACATTGAAAAACCGAACAATCATGAACGATGTTTTTAAAACACCCTTACATGACCTTCAACCACGGATTTTATTTCCCAGCTTGTTTTGGGTGTTACTTTTGCATGCTGCTTGAAATAAAAAAGCCAACCCTCTGTTGTCTTCTCGGAGGAGAAGAAGGCACAACATTTCTCCGAAATGTCTTCCCAATAAAAACATATTTTCAAATCTGGCACTAGACGGTAAAAAATAACTTGCTAGACGGTAAAACATAACTTCACCTTTCCTATACCCTCAATCCAACCTGATAACCACATGAGATCATTTACATGAAATTTGCAACTGCCAACATTCCACCGGCACATCTCAAAGTTGCACTTAAGATTCATAACATCATAACCGCTCACAATGGCTTTGCTTCTCGACTCGGAAGTATCCACCAGCTGGTCTCAAGGTCATATGTCACCCCATTCCGGCACTTTCCACACCAAAAAGCTTACGAGTGTAAATTTTATGTAAATCGCTTTCTTTTCCAGAAGATAACCCCACACAAGAAAGTGACTCAGAACTTCCCTCCTTCTTGGTCCCAAGGTATAGGAATAGAAATGCAAAGACAAATGCCAGAAACGTGTTTCCGCTGAAGATGCATTCCATTCACTGGAATTGGACGCGGGATATTTCCAGTCACGCCGACAAACTTTACACCCATCAACCCGAGGCTAATCGATGGGACGAAAATTGAAGATTATTACACCTCAGAAAACTCCCCGTGTTTGTCAGAAAGTCGTGAGCGCGCCTCTCACCAACAAGTGCAAATGTGACAAGCCAACTGTCATCAGGCAGGATATTAGTTTTCTTTGTCTTCCATTTCAATCCATCCCAGAAGGGGTGGGGAGGGGGGTGTCCTGAAGCGAAAGGGCAACCTATGCCACCCTGAATAAACTGCGGTGAAATTTAAAAATAACATAGATTGGTATTTTCACAATCAACACAGTGTTTTCCGAAGAAATCAGGAGAATGGAGAGGGGAGGGGGGTGAAAGAACGATTTTCACCATTTCTTGCAATGTCGGCTTTTATCTAGGTTACTACGGCGGCGTCGGTTGCCCGGTCGGTGCAGTGGTCGGGAATCGATGGATTAGAATGTGTAGGTGTGCTTCTGCCCGGCTGTTGATGGCATTACCTTAGCCTTCGCAAATCGAAGGCTGAAAAACAGGGCAAGGTGATATCAATTTTCAATACTAATTGACTTATTTAATTATTCATGGTTCGGTGGCCTGTTCGCGTACTTGGGAAGGTTGTTTTCATTTTCCCTGCGCTGGTATGGTATACAATGTTTGCGGCTTCCTGTGAGTCTGTGTCTGTGTTCCTGTGTTACTGCGCGATACGTTCGCAAATTGAAAATGCAAATCCCGACTAAAGTCTATACAGGAGTTGATTTTTGAACATTCAAACTTATCAAATTACTCTAAATTAATTTCGAGAAAGCAACCGACGGTGATCCCGCGTAGTCAGAAACACGAATTCGCTTTCAGTCAAACTGCTGAAACAAGTTATAATTGCATCGTCTCCCAATGCAGTTGTGGAAATGAATTTCCATTTGCACCGAAAATAGCTCTCCATATGATGGCGGGCGGCTTCTAGCTTCACCGCCTATCGTGCCTGTTAGTGTTAATCAACACCAGAATAACAACAAACCGTTTTTCGTGCATCACGAATCACAGAGAACGGAAGATCGCCCGGTTTGACAGGGAGACAGGGTCTGTCGCACGGGACGCAATAAATATTCAACAGGAAACTAGAACCGGTAATAAAGCTAATGAAATAGTTGAAGCAGAATGGCATTACGTTTTGAATTCATTCTGGGAGGAGCGAAACAAGACTGCTGAGGGACATTTGATGGACAAGGTCGTTTTCGGTGGCACGGGAGGCTCTAGTCGATAACTTTCCCATTTCGTTTTCAGTGAAAGAGATTTCCAAGGCGCAGAATAGGCTCACATGATGAAATACCCTTTTGGGGGAAAATCTCCTACAGGAATTGGTTTGTAAACGTATTAAGTAACGCCGGAATATTTACAAAAAGTAATCTAGCTAATCAATCGTACTCAGGTCAGATCACGACATAATCGGTTGAGACCAGTTGAGACCACCACCAAAGAAACGCGTCCTCTAGGAACAAGAAAATCAATTCAATCAAACATTCTTTTTGTCGTGTTGCGTATCATCTAGATTCTCAAGGCATAGCTGGACATGGAATCTTCACGTTCCTCAATTTTCGGCAACGGTGTATTACGTCTCATGTAAAAGAAGGTTTGAATAGTTTGAGGTTATGTCACTAGTGAATGCTAAAAAGGATCGAATGATGTGTGTTATCGTTCCCCAGTTGCGTGCCTGTCTGAATTCGAAGATATTAATTTAAGTTCCATGCAACACCAATAACACCACTAAAAAAATCACAAATACAGGGTGCGCCAGAAAATAATGCGAAAATGTTCAAACTTGAGTATTGGGTTAATTCGTGTAGATAGTAACTAATTTCTGTCGAAAGTTTATTTGTTTATGTTTACTTTCAAGTGCTGCATCCAAACATTCTATTTGTTTTATTTCAAACTTCGTCAAATATGTTCGCGAAAGAAGTGATCACCAGTTTGTTGCTCGCCCAGAAGAAGCCGAAAGAGATTGCCAAAGTAGTAGGGTGGGCCATTTGGCAACAAGGTTTCATCCGAGCATAAAAACGCCACTTGATTACGGACCGGGTCAAGGAACTCGAGTGACTTGTTCCAAGAGATTGCTTTCCTTGTTGAAGAAGGAAAAAAAGATAATCCGGTTCTTCGACGCAAAGCTTTGCAGCATCGATGCTCTGGCCAACAGCCGCATGGACCGGTTCATTTCACCGCAGAAAATGAAAAACTTTCCGTTCAATTCAAGTTTCATACCAATCATCCGGCTGGTGTCATGATGTTTGGCTTGGTGGCGTCCAACGGTTTGAAAATGCCGCCTGTTTTCATTGATGCTGGAGTTAAAATCAATACCGAAGTGTAAAGCGGTATTTTAAAGGACCAAGTACTTCCCTGGGTAAAGGCCAACTTCTTCGAGGACCAAAACGTTGTCCTACAGCAGGATGGAGCACCATGTCACACGTCCAATTTCCAGCGATTGGCTGGTCTTCACGAAATTCATTTCGTGCATTTTACAAAAAGGTGTAATTATAGCATTTTACCAGATAAAAAGCATTATTCATGTTTCATATAATATACGAGACATTTGTTCTATGTACAAAATCCATGTTTACGGAACGCGTGAGAGCTATTTAACGAAAACAAATTTTCAGTGTGTGAACTATCATGCTCATATCATTATTTAACTAGATATTTTTTGTATTTCCCATAATGGTTTGGTAATATATGTTTGCGTTTAAATTCATCTCATCAATTGAAATCACTATAGAACACATGAGAACACAAATGGTTGCGATGGAAGGAAACGGAACAGGACATCGAAAATTTAGATAAACTTTTCCTTATATGTCATCCACTTTCAGATCGTCCATGGAATTACCATGTTTGTTTAAATCATTTTCAATTGTATTTAATAAATTAAAGATTATAAAGACTATTAATTATTGTGTTTGTATGTTCAACGATCTTTCCTATCCTTTTTTCTTCCTCTTAGGATTAGAATGTGGCCTTGACTACAAGAAGCTACGAGGTATGTCTGTACATGAGGCTTCGACTGAATCTGTGGCAAACATTCGTATTTATTACAGAAAATTCGATTGGGTTTACTTGTTGGTTTTATATTATTCTTCACAGCCTCAACAGTGGAAGTTACAATTTTAAATAACTTTAGCGAACAGTATTGACCAGCAATTTGATATTAACTATTAACACAGAGTGTTTCTGATAAGATTATGTTAGAAGTTTCTTACTGCAACTGTTACATGTCATTGCTCCCTAGAACCAGCAGAAAGGAAATTTTGAAATGCAAGGTACCCAATTCAAAATCATTATCCAGAACAGGACACCCATTTTGTCGTTTTATCTACATACACTTTAAATATATATATAGGTACTTATTTCCTTCACATATTCCATATTTGATATATTTAATAAACTTTATTATATATCATTGATTTTAAACATGTAAATACTGGAATGGGATGGTGCATCAGGGCATCATTGAAGTTGCAATTGGAAAATGGAGTGGATGGCCAATCGGAGTCAAAGAGGGGATGTGTCTATCATTTATGATTGGTACATTCCACTCCAACAATTGTAATGAATTTGACACGCCCTTCTCAAACAAACCATCTAGTGGAAAGCTTAACTGAATTGCGTATTTTGTTATTCATTTTATTGGATCATACTGCTGGAAGGAGATTCTCTTATTCCCGCAGGTTTCGCGTAAGTGTTTCTGCTTACGGGCCTGCCCAACCCACTTTGGCCCTTCATACAGCAGTATGTTGAATCTAGAATGGTAACAAAGCATGATCTTTCTTTTAAGTGGAACCGCATGCAGGGCAAGACCCACGCTACGATGGTGGCTTCCTACATACATACACATACATACAACAGACTTGGTTCCAGCGATATCTGGCTTCATTTTACATGAAAGATCCCATTAATTGAAAATTAAGTGATGCTTTCTGTCTGGGTAGACTATATTAAACTTTAGTGGCAAGTTTTCTTTAATGACTAACTAAGTGTTTTAATTGAATTTTTACAGTTATTAATTGAAAGCCTTCGATGCCAACAATAAGCATTTCAATGTTGTGTGGCAAGCACAATGATATATAATGCCCAAAGAGTTAGGAGAAAATTTCCATCCTTGACAGAATCGGAAAGTAAATCCGCCGCCGCCTACGACCAAGGCCTCCAATCAGCATAATAATTACTCGTTCATATTATGATTCGGAAATAATGTGCTACTGATCAGAGCAAACGCTGACCGAGTTGAGTTTCTGTGAGCTGTCAAGTTTTTTTTCTGCTTTTTTTTGGATGCCGTGATTTTTGTGCTAATGGAATCATCAAGGGATTAACATTAACATTTTGGGAACTGGGTCACAGGGGAATGTTATTCAATGGAAATCTTCTCAAAACATAATGAATCATGTCATGCAGACCAATCCGATTTTACTTTCGTAAAATTTGAAAACTCTTTGAAACCAGATTGAAAGCAAACCAAAGCGGATTTGGAAATAAACGGTAAGTTTGAATTCCTATATCCTTATTTTCATTTCCTATTTCCTTATTATTTTTTTTAATTTCATATTTTAGTTTGATAATCGTTAGTTGACCTCACTACACCGCGCTCAAAACATACTGAAGCCTGTCCACGTTTAATTTCGGACACCAAAATAATTGCAGTAATAAATGCAGCAATACACTTAATTCAACAAAATCGATTGTTTATTTCACAATAATGGAGTTCTATCAACATTAGAAACAGTTGATTAAGATGTTAATCCTTCTTTCTGTAAAATTCTCGAAGTTCAGAAACACCCGCCATCAGGTTCCGTACGGTATCCTCAGATACACCCGCCGTGACGATTCTCCATCTTCTCTTGAAATCATCAGTACCATTTGCTTTCTTCTTAGTTTCAAAGAGTTTCCGCTTAACTAGAGCCCAGTACACAAATATGGGGCAAAGTTCTGGGCAGTTTGGTGGATTGGCTGTTTTTGGCATGTATTTAGCATAAATGAGGCCAAAACAGAGCTGGAGAGTCGTGGCTTCTGAGAAACGGTAGCAACCAATTTTGCAGACATTTTTACCAGTACACATCCTTATTGATAGCTCTGGTAGAGACAGACAACTTTTAGATTTTCGACCACAACTACATATGGCCTGCCAAATCAAATACTTCTTCGGGAATTTGGACACCTTCCTTGTTTGGAAATGCTCGGCAATGGCGTTTCTTTGCATTACGGTGTAAAAAGCCAGACCCGCAAGCTGTTTTAAGTTTTCAAGTACGTTTGTTTCGTCATCCAATATGGTACGAGAAAATGTTTGCAGAAAAATTGGTGTAAGGTTCCTTAGCACGACTTTTTGCAGTGAAATTTTGCTTGTCTTCATGGTTGGATACCTTTTCCCCTTTGCACGCCTTCAGTCCATGCCTCTGTTCCACTTTCTGTACGTATGATTTTGACTTCCAACTTTGCGAGCCACATTTCTCACAGAAAAAGTGAGGTTTTTCTCAATAATGGCTTCCAATTTCTTGACCATTTGTCGGGAGCATACTTTTCGATTTGTTCCACTTCCAACTTTCCGATTTTTTGTACGCACTTATCATGTCAGATTTGCCAACACAAAACACGGTACTTTCCTAAAGTTTTAGTTTCTTGGCAAGACCGGGTACCGTTATATTCGGATTTTGCTGCCGTTCATACAAAATGCGTTTGAGCACTTCCACTTGATTCAACGCCATTTTACTGAATGTAACAAGAATGTAAACATGTTGTACCACAAAATAGAGTGTCTTAACGAAAAGTGTCCGAAATTTAACGTGGACAGGCTTCAATTGTGTGAGAAAATACAGTGAAATTAAGAGAACTTATTTGTACATATGATTAATTCAGTTTGAAAAGCTTTTCGTTGCAAGGCGAGTCGAATCGCTACGTAAAATAAAAACAAAAGAAATCATCAGCCTCCGTATCATAGGGTTGATGATCTTTTGAAGATCTTTTGAAACATTTGAAGAGGGCTAATTTTCGTCGAGCAGTTTTCTCCATCGATTTTCTGTTCTGGAAACAATGTTCCTGCTAAAGCCTATTTCATATAATTGAATAATTGTTAAACGTTTATATTGAACCGAAGCAGTAAACGGAGTCATAAATTCATTTGTATAGCCGTAATAAACCAAAGACAACTAAGGGAATCGATCTACGAAGATAGTCCTTTACTTTATAAAATGTCAAGCGAGAAATGCCAATCATCAACCTTGCAGTGCCACTATCAATAGAAAAGTCGTAAATTCAGAAGCTTCAGGCCAGGCTGAGAGGACGCGTCCAGGAGGTGGGAGCTTGGATTCCTGAGCACCCGACCAACTCAGCTTAGGATCAAAACCAGTGTGATCCGAATTTACAGCATGCTGAGCACAACATCAAATAAAGGATACGGAATGGATCAACGGATTGAACTTGAAGCGCAGGACTGGTAGTCGGGTTATTTTGCTTCCTCAGTATTGAAGAACGGCACCTTCCAGAAATGGTAAGTGGGATGCTCCCGTTTCGGTAAAACCGCTCAGATGTAACATTCCTGATTTGCGCCAACCCGGGTCTGAACACGGTCTCCATGAAGGACCGTGTCAACCCAAGAATGGCCTCCCTGCTTCAAATATAACCATGGGATCACGATAGGCGATTATGTACAAAGTGTGGAGATAGCGGTCGGGAGGATGGACCCAAAAAATGGAGGACAACGGAGTAAAATACAAAAAATATGAAAAAGAAAAGAAGAATTAAACGACGATGGCAAAACCCCAGACAACGAAGATGGAGTTGCGAGAATGTTTGCAAGAAGTGGAAAGCTACACAGGTCGCCACTACCGAGTTCGGGGGACATTGCAAGTACCAGCAGTAGAAAGGTGCAGGGGTTCTTAACCCAAATGTTCACTCCGAAGCACAGCTCCAGGGGACAAACATGATAAAGGTAGTCAAAAATCGGATCTCGAACTATATGATTTTAGCAAGGACAGGCACATTGTCCACAAATAAATCAATGAGATGGTGACGCATGCCAAATCGGCCGTGATTACAGCCGAACACGAGCAGGGCGCACTGAAGACTCCAAAGAAACGCCAGACAGACTCCCCGCTTGGATAAAAGGAAAAGTGGTGAAGAGGAGGAGGAGCTGAAAAAGCTCAAAAACGACGAGGAGAGGAGGAGAGCAGAAGAAGCAGATACCTCGGCTTCGTCGGGAGTGAAGTAAGGGCGACGCTCTGATTGTTTAGGTAAAAGGTGGAACGACGTACTCCTCCGAAACTGAAGAAACTATGAGAGAATGTGGTGAAAATCAGACGCACCCCCTAAGAGGTGAGATGCTCTTTGAACTGAAGAATTATCCTGCCATCAAGAGCACAACTATCAACATGCTCGTTGAAAAGTCTCTTGGTGATGAGGCGATAGTAAGAGCTCATTCTCAGTAGACAGTGATCATGTTCAAAAATCGGGACTAGATTACAACAAAAGACGAGGTAAGGAAGGCGTTAAAGAGACTCTGCAATCTGGGAGATGCACCAATGACTATCCGGTTGAGGAAGGCGTCCCAAGAAACACACAAGTTTTATAACGGCTGATAATACTTGTATATGACTAGATTTGGTAATAAAGAAGCTTACGCAACACAAGCAAAGCATGAAGATGTATTACTCGGAGTACAGTGGCACACATAATGGGGCGATACGTCTGCCGACAGCTGCTGCCAACAAGCTGCTGGAGTCAGGTCGAGTAAAGGTTGGGTGGTCCGGTATGCTCACTGATAGCCGTCCCTTGAATTGCAAAGGAATTGGGGATATGCTTTGAGTGCGTGGGTTTTGATCACCAGGCGAGTAACAGTAAAGGTCCTGACAGATCTGATCAGTGCAGGAGAAGCGAGGAGGAGGGTCATTTAGCAAGAGACTGTACAAAACAACAGAAATGCATGCTTTGCAAAAAGGAGTACGGGAACGAGCATATGACGGGGGCTCCAGATGCCCAGTATACAAAAAGGCAACAGCAGGTCGGCAGTACTGAAGGTAACCTAGATTAACCTCAATCATGTGAGAGTTAACAACAGAAACAAAGTGTGACGTCGCAAACATTGCGGAACCGTCTCGAGTTCTTCTCAATAACGGGAACTGGGCGATGTCTGCGTTACAAGTGATGGGCAGATTACCTATCCAGGAAGTAGTGTTCAGTTTACACGAAGGCGTCGCAATTTCCAAGACAGCCATAAAGGCGTTCAAACAGAAGTGGAGAGGCGATCGATATGGCGCTGTTGTAACGATCAACGTTAAGAACGCCTTCAATAGCGCCAGCTGGGAGGCCATTGCAGAGACGCTGCACAGAATAAGGGTCCTTGATTACCTGTGCAGACTTCTAAAGAGTTACTTTCAGAACAGTGTGCTGATCTACAAGACCTCCGAGGGGCGAACCTTGGTGAACATCACGGTGGGAGCTCTGCAAGGTTCAAACCTTGGCAAGAATGTATAACGGAGTGCTGACGTTGTAGCTATCAAGAGTTGTCGAGAACTTAAGAGAAGTTCATGAGCACAGCTGGCCCCCGAAGTAGTCGCTTCACCGTGGTCCCGGGGGAGAAGGCAAAGAGAGAGTAAGGATTGTTTTAAGCGGTTAGGCACGAAAGCGAGGCCAATTTTCTAGGTTTACTGGTCTGTCCCTCCGTTTTTCGCTCTTCATACGGCGTTACTAAGAACTCAGACCGCTAGTTCACATTATTTTTGCCATTCAGTGGAGCTGCATACAAGAAATGTCTAAGAAGTGGTGCAGGCTACCTTACAAACATACAATATAAATACATTACTATTTATGTTTTTATAGCGAACAGTGCGTCGAATTAAATAATAATGTTTTAAAATGGGAAGTATCTTCCAAACATCATGGGATCCCAGAAGTGAACAGCAATTTCTGTTAGAATCAAAGATATGAAGAGAAGGTATCGATAGGCCCGATAGCGTTCGGCAGGTAATGGACTTGGATAGAAGTAGTTTGAAATTGAGCGTAGGGCTTTTTTAACCAGTATTTTGAAGCAAACAGGCTTTTGCAACACGGACCCATTCCTACCTTGATTTATCCCGCATGGGGATGTGTCCCTGCAGAACTTCCCCTCTGGAAAACTTCCCTGAAGTTATCTGAAGAGCTTCCATGAAGTTTTCTGAAGAACTTCCCTGAAGTTCTCTAAAGAACTTTTACAAAGTTATCTGAAGAACTTGCCTGAAGCTATCTGAGGAGCTTCCCTGAAGTTCTCTGAGGAGCTTCCCTGAAGTTCTCTGAGGAGCTTCCCTGAAGTTCTTTGAAGAACTCCCATGTTGTTATCTGAAGGACTTTCCCGAAGTTTTGTGAAGAACCCGAGGTTGTCAGAAGAACGTTCCAAATATACCCATATTTTGGTAATCGACCTCTTGCAAATAATTCTGAACTATGAAGTTGACCGTCTGGAAGACCATGATTACTAGAATAAATTTCCTGAAAACAATGAATTCATACATGATCAAGATATCAAAACATAAATATTACAGAAAGCTCACATGAACACTAGCACCCAGTAGCTAACGAATTCTGATCTAATGTATACACCATTCAAAAAGCTCTGAATATCTTTTTTGAAAATGCCATATTGCTATCTGTCGATAATCTTACGATTCAGATTACTGTAAGTTTCTATGCACACTAGCGCCGCGGAGTGGGATAGTTGTGAACTGTTGAGTCAAGCGTCTGGAAGCTCATAATTTTAGAACTAACTTTCCTGAAAACAGTTAATTTATACACGATCTTATAGATCTCAAAATACAGGTAATAAACAAAGTTAAAATGTACGCTAGTGCCACGTAGTGGACGAGTTCTGAACTAATCCTAACAACAGATGCCAACTTACGATATCAAGGATCTCGAGATTCAGGTTAGAAAGTAAGTTCACATGCACACTAGCGCCGCGTAGGGAGCTTATTCTGAACTTTTAAGTTTATCATCCTGAAAGACGTGATCTATTATTCATTTATTAGCTGACGGAAGTTACTTCCTACCTTCCTAAGAAACACGAGACATTTCCTGATGAAACAACAAAGGTCAATGCCTATACATCATTTGAGACCACCATCAAGGGAATCCGCGCAAGTCGGGGGCTTACTGTACTATGATGTTTGTTTTTGCTTGAATATGCTGCCTCTTAACGGTCATAACTATTTCTTGTGAAGTCGGATCGACACACTTTCTTCTGTACAGTTGATTGTTGAAGTCTGAGAAATTAAAAAAAAATCTCCTGGAGCATTTCTATTTAATCTAAGGAACAATTAACAGTTTTGATATTAATTTGTGCAGAAAATGCAAATCGCATGAGGTCATTATACCATATTCGTTGGATTTGAGACTCAAGCTAATGGAAACTGGCATGGAGCTCTGGATCTAAAAATCTCTGTCGACCAGTGTTATAATCTTTCCACTATTCATTGGTTCATTGGATAAACTCACCCCCATCATGGAATCTTGAAGTTTGACAAATTACCAAGTCGAAGTATCTCTAATTATAGAACATCCGCACTCAACCATCTCCTGTCAGAATATAAAAGTTTCAACCTTGATCTGCTACCATGATGGCACATAACAAATTCTAACGGAAAAAGGAAGTTGCACACTTAAAAATAGGTCTCCACTCCGGCTTCCATCATATTCACACAGGAAAATCCATTATTCTCCGGCGTCGCTCCTCAGAGGGGGATGTATCCTTCGATTTCTCTAATGGGATAGGATGTTTCCAAACAAGGAAGAAAAAAACGAAATCAGAAGGTGGAACACGCACAGACTAGATTAGATAAATCGCAGACTATCAATATGCCTGCGAAAGACGATTCCTTACTGCTCCTGATCGAAAGCGCCAGCCCGCTCCGTAGATTGAAGAAACTCAATTAGGAGAGAAAGTTAGTTTAATTATTCAAGCACGGAAGCACGACACGGTAAAAGACGAAAGCTGAAGGGAGGAGTTAGAATTTCGGTGAGTGAAACCGGTGAAGCGCTGTGTGGCGAAGGTCACCGGTTGGATCTTCAACTGTCTCGTAGCCTTGAGGTGGTTGCGGTTCGCTGCGAGAAACTCGTTAAACATCGAACTGCCGAAAGGAAATTGAGTTACCAGTTTGTCTTTATTCTGAAGAAAATCGGCGAAGGAAGAATATTGTCGAATGAAATTAATCGCTTTATTCGAATCGATCTCGCTGGTGAGAGAAGCTAGCAGTTCTATACGTAAATAGTCCAATTATCTCGTAAATGTTTGCGATTAACAGGTGATTGGAGGTAAACAATCGAATTCAGCATGGCTCAAATTGTTTTCGTTTGCTGAAAATACCAAGAATCCTAATTCCATTTAAGATTGACTCGTGGGAGAAGGACAAGCAAATTGATATTTTCCTTCCTTCCGTGTTTCAGCATAACAATAACCACCGGATGTCTCCAACCAACCGATTTTATGCACCTTAATTTTCCACTTAACTATCGCAGTAATATATGTCAACTGCAAATTTTCCTCATTTTCCTTTTCCCAGTGTGGAAAAGCGAGCCCCAGGCAAAACAGTCATCATCGCGCGCGCTCGGCAGTGGCCACGTTGCCATTAGCTAAATAGCAGCAGCAGCTACGTCCTCATAAGTCGAAAGACAAACAACTTAAATTACAAAATGCTTTTGCTGTTTCACACCCACGCTCGTGGCACGAACACCGTCTATAGACGACCGGCGACGTCAGAGATGGAAGTTCTGCTAGCGTCCTTTCAGCAGAATCGTTAGTTATTCGTCCTCGGCGTCTTCGTTTGTTCTTGTAGTTACGGTGCGATTGTTATTGTTACCGTGCGTTCTACAAGTTGATGATAGAAAGGGCGGGAGGGGTTTTCGCCATTGAACATTGGAAGCATGAGGTGCAAGTTAGTTGAGTGGAGGATTTCGTGATTGTTTGTAAATTCAGGATTTGCTATTTATGGCTGAATTAAGGGGATATGAAAATTTCACTTCGTCTCTATTTTCATACATACGTACATCACATCTTGATACATGTACATCAATTGATTGTGGATATTTCGACCATTTTTTCAAAACTGTTAGTAAACAAAGGACTATTGAAAATTATCAGCAAGTAGAATTGTTAGAATTGATATTCCAAGCAATTTACACATATTTTTCAACCGTGCAACACTCAGTTTGGAGCTGAAGCAATAAACAATTAAAGGTTACACTTAAACTTTAGTTTGATACTAAGCTATACGATACTATAGTAGAGGAAAGGCTTGTAAGATGGAACAGTGGCACTTTTGACATTCACAGCGACAAAACTATTGCGCTGACAAGTGTTAACCTCATTTTTTTTTACTATTCTTCAATTTTTATTTGCTTTTGGAGTGAATACACTCATTCGATTTAGCTCTTCCAGGCTTCAGTGTTCGAAAGTGTTGACATAATTAAAATAGCAATTATTTCTTGTGTCTAGTAAGTGGAAATTTCCCATCGATATCAAAGGGTTAACAGTTGTGTTGGCTAGCATTTTTGGTGTATACTACAATAAATTGAAATATAACAATACATTTTTGAAATTGCAATTTCCGAAAGATTTCGAAAATAGGCCATAACTTTTTTTTTGATGACTATAAATAATCAGTTCCGTAGGCAAACTTGGAGCCTTTTACTGTCTCTTTCGAAAAATCTTCGAAAAAATAAAAACTATACATGTTACGAGCAAAAAACGAATCGTGTTCCATCTCGGGGATGCGTTCAACCACAAACCCTTACGGGATGTCATTTTCTTGCAACCTCGGTTTGGAAGTTGTGTCGGCGACTAGAAACTTCCTATTGTGTAGGAAGTTTTCTACGTAAGCCAACATGCACTCTTGGAAGTTCCATTTCTTGAGGGTTACCAAGACAGGTTGACAAAGTGTGGCTCATGTGTTCGACCACCTAAACTCATCGAACAGTTAAATCAGAGCTCCTGGTTGCTCACGACTCTTCGCTATAGTTGGTAAAGACTAATAGGTAATACGTCCTCGAGTCTTGGCGTACGACGATATGGAGACGCTACTAGCGCAGATACCATGCTGTCTCAATTCCAGACCACTTATTCCGTGAAACGATAACACTTCTGAGCTGGTTTCTCTAACCCCGGGTAATTTTCAAGGGGTCTCGAAACTGAAGGCTGCTACAGGCGTTAATCTAAATTCAATTTCGTACAACCAACAGACCCAAAATGTGTTTCAGGAAATTTAAAATCGATTGCATATGTAATAATTGGCACCGTTACAACTTAGAGCTAAAAGGCTGCAACCCACCAGTGAAATTGAGGAAGAAAATCTATTACCGATGCGATTGCTTACTGGAAGAATCCATGAACTTCACCCCGGCTAGGACAGCGTTCTTGTTGAAGTAGGAGAAGGTTATTAGTAAAATCTAGTAAGCAATCATTGTTTTCAATTAATCGAGGAAATTTGTTTATTACTATTCTCAGAGCCAAACTGATGAGACGTTTTATTTTGTCCGTAGACTGCCAAATCACCATATGGGATGCAAACCTGATAACTTGGAAATAATTCACGAAGATCATTATTAAAGAAGTCGAAGTCAAAAAGGACACCGTCGTTATTGGATTTACCGGAATACTACAACATGAAGGGAAGCGAATTCGCCATGGAAAAGTTGAACCAGCACAGCTACGAGCGTTTGAAGATCAACCGCTACCGTTGATTGATGTCTGGCTGAAAGGTGACCAAAAGGAAGGAGAAGGTCTTGAAGGACACTTTGAAGATATGGAAAATCTGTTCGAACGAACCGCAAACGCAGGGTGCGAGCCAAGATTTTAGCATTATGATACCGATGGTATTAGGAAAAAATCATGAATACGGCAAACTAGAGATGGCGATGGAGAACCAGCCAGATGCTGAACTGATCATGGATCTTATCAAGGGAAAACCGATGGATGAAGCCATCAAAAGACGAGAAAACGTTCGCAGTGAATCTTTGCTAAAGGTTCAATCCTGATCAAAGCATATGGTGTGCTACCCTTGCAATATTCCAGGGCACAAGAAACAGGACTGTCTTCAATTGAACCAGAAGAAAGAATTCAATTCATGGAAAGATCACACACCGTTCGAACCTAAGCCACGTGCAGTTTTGTTATCCAGTTACATTGTATTTGTTACAGGAGTTGTTAGAATTTAGATCGCGGATGTTGCTAAAATAACAGAAATTGTATCAAAAAATCCTCAAGATGAAACAAAATTATAGCAAACATATAAAAAACAAACTTTGTAACAGTTTTGTTATGATGTAGCAAAATTAGTGTTAGTATTGATTTATTTCTTTACGCAGATTGTGACTCGTGGAACATTACATCTTAATTTGTTATAAGTATGTTATACAATTATCCAGATGAAAACAACCTTTAACAAATCTATATCAGTTTTTCGTAAAAATGTTTGTTATAATTTTGTTATTTTTATGTTCTACGGGTATTTTTCTTCTCCTTATTTCCCAACGAAACGAACCACCATCACAATTTGTGGGTGGCCCTTGAAGCAACTTAATTGTTTATTTAAATTAGTTAAAAGTAAACCACCATTACACTTTGTGAGTGATCCTAACAGCATCCTTAATGTTGGAAAAAATCAGTTAAAATTGACCCTGAAGTGCGGTTAGATTTCTTTTTCGTTTATCTTTTGAAGTAAACAAGCATCACACTTTGTGAGTGTATGAATAATTCACTAGACATCATGAAAAATTAGGGCATTGTTTACCAAAACGCACCTTGCTGCCAAACAAACGCTGTAATCTATCATACTAGAGATTTTGCGTAGAAGTGCGGAGATGATCTCAGCTCCCAATAAAGCGAATATTACGTCAACATATTCCTACCCTTCCCGAGAAGGAACGAATTGTTTTATTATTGGCCTTGGTATTTAAGAGTTCAGATTAAGAGGTAAAATACCTGAGGATAATACCATAAAATTGTCCGCACAATGTTATGCGAATACCAAATTAAGGTAAGATAATACCAAAATAGTACCTCTTAGGTAGTCCAAGCTATCCGAAATAATAAGTTTTGTTATTCGAGTTTCGAGTTTGTTGCCTGCAACCAAGGCCAATTGTCAAGATCACTATATCAAGATATTCATATATTGTTGTCTCCTGCTTGAGTTTCCTTGTTTTATCTGCACCTGTGCGGGGCCAGCGCGGGTATTGCCTCGGTCTTGAACAGTTTTTACACATTGAGGATGTATGTTAGTTCAAAGCACTATCTGTTGATTGTTTATGTAATTACAGCTGATCTGGCAATAATGGAGTAGCCACCTCGGGCGGTCAATCAAACGCATTCTCATGCTTAGAACACTTTGTTTAGTAGTACTTGTGTTATTCGTCCTAGGCTTGACAGTTTTACATACTTGAAAAATGAGGTGTAAAGCTACTTTGGCAGCAGAGCTATTTCCATCATTCATTCATAACTCAAATGTTGACCTGAAATAATAGGTTTCCTTATGGCTCATGGATCACGACTATGACTTTCTGCACCATCGATATGGTTTTTGATGTATTGTGCAACTCAATTGCCTTGAGAGGCTGTGCTTGCGAGCGAAGCAGACTTTGTTTTTTTTTCTCCGTCATGGTTAATTTATGTTTTAAATTGTAAAATTATTGTGTTTCCGATAGAAATTGATCAAGAAATTGTACCAAAGTGCTACTGAACGGGTTTTGTTCACTGGTGTGTCAAAATCAGTGCACTCCCGGTTGATTCTTGGAGGAATTTTCGTGTCAGAAAATGAAGGAAGAGTGAAGATGGAAGCAAGCAGCAGATGGAAGTAAAGTTTTTCTCCGCAGTTTTTTTGTGTGTTATTGTTTGTAAAAATAGTTGAATTGTGGATTAAAATAGTGACGTGAATAAGAAAATTGAAAAAGTAGAGAAAATTATTTCTACAGTTTTAAGCAAAACAGGAAAAATAAAGAGAAAAAACTGTGAGTTTTACAAGGTGAAAATGGCGTATGATGGAGTACCGGAAAGCACAGCTGGTCGTAACGCCAGCCGAGGAGAACGGGAGAAAGAGGGATCATCTTACTATTCCCTAGAATAGGACTATTGGTTTGAGCTTGCAGCAGATAAGTACTATTTTGACTAATTAAATTGCCTGAAATGTACTTTCCTATCATAGCAATTTCCTATAATAGTGGTTGAAAGATGAAAAAATAGCGAAAACCTATACCCTTGCCACAGTATAGTAACGGTATAATTCTTTTTACTTGAAATGTTTCCGAAGCTTCAATCGTAACGCTTGTTGGGTTTTGATCCGTGCTTTCTTATTAGACTCAGATTCTCATTGTCACATTTCAGAATACAAAAGGTCGATTAGCTTGTTTGACGTTTAATCACCTCTCCCTTTTGGGCACATATGGAGGAGTGATGGTTGTGTACCGTTACAAGCTATGTATTAACATATTTTTCAAGTATTTTGTATTGGTAAGTAATACTTTCATTCATTCAATTTTAACCAAATTTAATCAAAGGTAAACTCTCACTAAATACGCATCAATCAAGCATTGCACATACGCTTGATTGAAAGTTTCAGTATGTCACTACTGGAGCGGGGCTTATTGTGTACGAAGATAGCTTCGGAATTGTTTGCGTTCTTGAAATGGGCTATTGGAGTCGCGGTAGAGCTGTCACCTTCTAATCCCCGGATTTAAGCTTTTTGCAACTGTAAACAGCAAATATGAAACAGTTGCAGGAAGATTCTATCCATAATACCGCTGCCAGACAGTGGGAATTAGATTGTAAACACACACACACACACATTGTGCAACTCACTTGCCTTGAAAATTCTAAAAAAATTTCTATGTCGTACGACTAGAGTCTGTTGAGACCATATTTGGCCACTTTAATGTGGCATACGAAACCTTTAGACCATTGATATGGTTTCTGATGTATATCCTATGATATCCGGCAAATTTTGACTTGATGCACGTATAGGTTCTGTTGAAATGAGAATTTGGCTATTTTTACGGAGTATCCAGAACCTATTTTTCTATGTCTTCGAATGGTCTTGGCCTGGTGATATGGAATCCTAACAATTATCCTGTTGCATATTCAAGTATATTAAGCAGTCGAAATAGTTCAATTTGGCAACGATTTTCGTAGACGTAACAGTTTTAATTCCTTCCAATGCATAAAATTTTACCTTAATATAAACTTCTCCTCGAAACAGGAGAAGTCACAAAAATTCAAAACTAAAACTTGTTATTCCAGAAAGTTAACGCATTTTGAAGGTGCGTTTCGGGTCATATTGATCCGAATGCCTTGGAAAGGTTAAAACTATAGACAAACATTTTATCTTCAAACTATGCCGTATCCTGTCAGTTTGAACGTAATTTTTTCTTCCATAACCTTAGATTAACTTCTTGTGCATAATAAAGCACTGAGAGTAGCTCAAGCATCCTCTTTTCCTGACAAAGTAGGGGTTCAACTTCTACCAGAACAAAAAATTATTTATTTTCTCAAAATTCAAATTATACTCAAATTATTTAGTATTGTGTATACGAGCCATTGTTTCGGATAACTTCAATTAGTCGTGATTTTATGGACAAAATCAGCTTCTCCAGCGTATTTAGCATAATCTGCCCCAAGCATTCTTGAACTCGTTGTTTCGTTGTTTCATGCTTACGTTGTCGAAATGCTTGCCATTTTCGTAAACGCCACGAGCAACAATAGACCTCAGGTTCTCGATTGGATTCAGATCCGAAAAACAAGCTGACCAGTCGAGAACCTCAATGTTTTTGTCAGAAAGCCACGCCTTACTCAGTTTTGAGTTGTGAATTGCCGCATTATCTTGCTGAAAAACAAAGTCTGGGTTCATCAGTGACTCACCGTGTTGAATCAAGCTTATCTCGAGCATCTTCACGTAATCGTCGGATTTCATTTTAGTGGAAATCCACTCCAACGGAAGCTTACCTCGAAAACGGCGCCCCAAACCATCAGTGTTCCACCACCAAAGTTTCTGCTCATTTTAACATCCGGGTCCTTGCGCAAGTCGTGCCAGTAGTACTGCCAGCCATCCGAAACGGCTAGGTTACACTTCTTTTCATCCGAAAACTGCACGGTTTTCCATTCATCAATCCAGGAAATGTACTTTTCGGCAAATTTGCAACGATTCAGCAAATGTCGTTCTGCGAGGTTGGGCTTTCTCAGCCTTTCATGCCACTCCAAGTTCACGCTACTCGACAGAATTGGTTGAACACGACGGGTGGTATCCGGAAGCTCCATCCCCACGCTGATTTGTGATGCTGTTCTTTTCTAGTTCTTTGCGGTTCTACAAATCTTCCGAGTATCCTTCGCTGTAAGCTTACTTTTCCTTCCACGTTTCTCTATGTGCCTACTTTTATCACAAGTTGTTAAAAAGTTTCCGACAGCACTGTGTGATTGAAAATTTTTCCGACCGTTATCTCTATAAGAGAGGCATACATCATGGTACGTCTTGATTTATATCTTCTCCTTGAACGTAAGATGCTCTGATTGACCCATGGTCGATAAGTTGCAAGGAAAAAATAATCGAATATCACTACAATTTGAAGAAGACTAAGACTCTGAAAGATTCTGGAAATAAGCACCTGTCAAATGACAACCCTGTGTGCCTTAAATATTGTTGGTGCTATTGTTATTTCGCACATTTTTTGGCTTCGATGTTAATGATCCATAAAACTAACAAACCAAAAATCAGCCCAAAACATTGTTATTAAAAAAACTAATTTAAAGAGAGGTGAAAAACAGAATGAGAAACAAGGGCTGTTGAGAAACATTTCCAAAAAATATGGTGGTGCTGTTTTTGTTTCGCTGAGTGTAGCCCGTCTAATCTCCTAAATTTTTGTTAGAATTTCTTTGAGGAAAGTATATATGTTCTTCGAATAACAAAAAAAATTTACTAATAAAATTTACTAAAAATAACTTATCAACTTATTCAACACTTGTATGATTTCCACTTAGGGGTTCATAAGCCACGTTGACTCATTTAAAAAAATCTTAGACCCCACCTCTCCCTCGTAGACTTTTCTCTATACAACTTTCTTCCTCCCAGAAAAGTCTACCTGGTTGATGAATAGCCCCTCTGATCTAACAACTAGGAAAAATTCGAAACATAAGAGTTCACATGAAATAGATTTTATTTTCTAAATTCAGTTTGAGATATGTTTTTCAAATAGCTAGCGGCAGCAAACTTATGTACCCTCATTAAAAATTCACCAAATGGCAAAAATAAACTATTTTATGAATAAATAGGCCAGAGATAGAAACATAAAGGGTGTTTCGATTAAAATTTGGTCGACTTAAACTTGACGCATTTCCTATCATGGTGCATTAAAAAATTTATCACACCCCTCATTTTGAAGATGTGTGCGTGTTACATCATGCCTCTATTTTGATTTTGAGATTGGCACTTCAGTTATCAAAACGTCGTCGAAGAAAGAAAAGCAACGCATCAAAATTTTGCACTTCAATGGCGAAAATTCAAGCTACTCTCACGTCAAGTTGGCGAAGTTGTTGAATGTGGCTAAATCAACTGTTATCAACGTATTAAAAGTGTTCGGTGAACGTTTGTCGACAACCAGGAAAGCCGGATTGGGGGAAAATCGAAAGCCGGAGGCCAAAGAAAGAACAAAAAGAGTTGCCCGCTGTTTCGAGCGGAGCCTCAACCTCTCCTTGGAGGTCACTCCAAATCGTGACGATAAACAAAACACGTCGGCCGAAGCACGATCGCGAAAGTTGTACACGACGATGCTGACGAAGTTTTATTGCTTAGTACAGGACGATGAAACTTACGTCAAGGCAGACTTTAAACAACTTCCTGGATAGGAATTTTATACGGCAACCGAACAAGTTCCTACAAAAACGTTTAGTGCCTTCCCTGAAGCGGCACAATTGCTCCGTTCTATTTTGGCCGGATTTCGCATCTTGCAATTACGGAAATAAGGCCATGGAGTAGTATGCTGCCAACAACGTTCAAGTGGTGCCCAAGGACAAGAACCCTTTCAACACGCCAGCGCTCCGCCCAATCGAACATTATTGGGCCATCGGCAAGCGGAACCTTAAGAAGACTCAAAAAGCTGTTGTGTGCGGTAAACAGTTCAAGGCAAACTGGCGTTCTGCTGTGAATAAAGTGGACAAGGAGACTGTACACAATCGTATGACAGGTGTTGAACGAAAGACCCAGCAATTCGCATTCGGTAATAGTACGCTTAGCTATTTCTCCTGTATTCTGTATTAACGGAACTTGAAAAAGAATTTGACTTATCAATAAAAACTTTGATCGACTCACACACATTATTGTTTGGCCAAATTTTGATCGGAACACCCTTTGATATACAAAAAATTACAATATCGCAATCCGCGGTCAATTGCACCGCTTTGAAGTGATAAATAAGCTCTTAACTAAAACTACGACTAACATTTTCTTCGATAAACGCAGCGCTTATGACATATTTTGTACATAGGCCAAATGAAGGGGCATTGACATACATAACATCCCGTTGCCTACCGCAAAATCGAAGAAACTTCCAAATAATAATCTATTAAATTTCAAGGCATATGTAAACCATCAATTGAGGCTGACACGGACAAAATTTGCATAATATCTGTGTAATAAACATTTCAAATTAACTCATAAATTCCTAATATGATGTTACAATTGTGTAAAAATAACTATCTGTCACTAGTCAGTATGCTCTACTGACAAAGGTTTCAGCACCAACATAATTATAACTGAATTGAAATTAATTATAGCTTAATTTCCCCATTCACAGCCACTGGAGTGAAATAAAAGTATACTGAACCGGAATGGTAAACAAGTGCAACAAAATGGACTCAACAACAACAACAACAACAAATACTTCCAGTTGGACGCTCTCTTGGCAGATTGCATAATCACTAGGAAGCGGCGTACCGAGTGAAAGAGCTCGCTGCAATTCACTTCCAGCACAGTATATACATGTAAAAGCAAGGCATGACACTTCAATGGGATCTATAGTGCCTTTCCATTTGAACCTGTCATTCATCGAGTGCCGGGTTTCCTTCTTAATCGAGTGTACGCCGCCCGTTCTAAACCGAACCCTGTGGAAAGCTCCGCGAAAATAGAACCTAACGCGGTTGCTGTTGAGGGAAACGTGTACGCCTACAAACGTGTGAAAATTAATTAAATTACGCTGGGCACACCGCCTTTAGACGTTGACGGAGGAAGCTTATGTACAATGTAACTAGCCCAGCTCGGTAGATGGCGCGAAGGGCAGAGGGGATATGAATCACACTGGCCAGTTTCTACTGGGGTTATTTACGTGCGAATTGCTTGGAACGAATAGTAGAGATTTGCAGGTCAAAGCGAGGGAGAATCCAAATTCGTTATGCTTTGCATGGTGTTCGGACTTTCATCAAGCCCTAATGAGTTAACCACGCGGAAAAAAAAACTACGACACACGTTAAACCAATCATACTATAACTCCAAAGTGCCGATAATCTCGTTTCTGACAGCTGTAAACCTTATCAACTCACGCGCCAGCAGCGAATCTACAGTTGGCTCACTTTCAGGTCTCCACCAGCACAAAAGTTCATTTTCCACTATTTTTCCAGCTGAACTACTCTGCTGTACAAAAAAAAAAATAGTCCAGAACTCGTTTTCCAACCGTCAACGAATAAATCAAAACGGGAATAAAAGCTTGTCCGACCGTATCAAGTATTAATATCTAACTGAAGAGCTTGCAATGCTGGCTGCTCGCTCGGAATCCCTCTAACCTGCCAGGCGAGCAAGCGAGCGAGTGACTGCTCTGCGCTGATGGGGATCCGTGCGGTTTCCGGGAACGTCGCATCTCGAGTCAGAAGACACAAGAAGGCAAGCGTGTTCACAATTTTGCACAACACAGAGTTTTGTTTTTCTACCCCCACCCACATCATCCCTACTGTCTATTCCCGGAATAAAAAACCGACATCCCCGCTTTGAAGCAGTACGTCGAAGGGATACAGCATCCGCCGCATCTCACGACGGAGTTTTCCACGATGAGAAGGGGTTTCCAACCTCCCGCTCAGTTTGGACCGTGGCACTATGTTTGTGTGTGGTGTAGAATGTGCATCTGTCCCACACGGGTTTCCCCGATCGAGCTCATAGCATTTATCCTACATAGCGACAGAATTAGTTGCCGGAATGCGCTGAGTAAACCAGATGTGCCATCCGAAGTGAACCTTTGAAATGTCATAAGAGGACGGATTGGATGTCCTTTTTCCTTTTTCCGAACGGGTATTTTAACACGAGAAAGGGAGCGGTTCGTCAAACAAACTGGGGGCCGGCGATTCTCCAGCTAGGATGGAGCAAACGAGCTGCTCCGACTCAATGCAATGTAATTAATTGAAGAATACCGCCAAGAATGTGAATCGAAGATGAAGTGATCTGATAGCAATTCATACATTGATTCATATGAGACCACAGTGCAGACCAGAGTTCACATGGGAAATCTCAAGCATTGCATTTGTTCTGCAGAGTGACCGGCTGGAGTTGTTCCAGGTAATATGATGAACCGATCGAACGCGCCATTACGAAATCTTCTCTGACTTTGAAAATTGCTATAATTTCACGGGACCCAGGGAAGAACTCAAATAAATTTGTCAATTGATGTCATCATAATTTATTCAGAACCGAAATATTTTGTTAAGCTTTGTTAAGAATAAAACACAAATATCGAGAATTTTCCAACAAAAAGGCAACATTTCGATAAAATCTGAAAAACTACTAATGAGTTCAGTAATCTATTTGCAGATAACATACCTTCCTGAGCCGCTGAATGATATTTCAGTTGATAATACGAAATCTTACTGTCTTAAAATACTTTGGATGTATCATAGGGTGCAGATCCAGATGGTTTGCCATGAGTATTTTTTGAGTCAGTATAAACGGAGCTAGTGAATTCTTTGTTTCGGCTGTTTAACCTTTCACTAGAATCCAGTATTCTTCCTTCAATCTGGACAGAATCATTTTTAATTTAAATATTCAATGATTACCCGCTTGACTATTCTTGCTGCATCAGCGTTATTCACCCTTAAATATCACCTGCAGTAGCAACAAAGGTGTTCAGTTTACTTTTATCATGAGCCACGGTCATTCGTGTTTGAGTTATAAGTTAGAATTCTAAGGGCATCTTCAACGGCGATCCAAATCGTGGATTGGATTAATTTTTTTCGACCAAACGCAAAACCGGTGTTGAAATTTTTTTTATACTGGATCTACTTTGCATCATTGTAAAGCTGGTATATGTTTTGATCTATTCTTGGAGAAATTTTGAATTAGAAAAATGCCGTTCCAAGATACTACGCGCTACTTGATTATACCAATTATTGAGAAAAATTTCAACTTTACTAAACAATAACTCAAGTTTATTGAGTATATTCTGAGGTATATTTGTGAGCCGAAAAGTGGACAAAAAGTTGTATTACTCGCCTCGGATGCTAATAATTACCTCTAGTTGCTCCCGGTGCTAGTGAATTGCCTCCTCGTTTCATTCCAAAATAACGAATGCTTGTCTTAGTTTTTTTTACAGGAGGTTCCGAGATTCCGATTTTTTGGCGGAGGTTCCGGGATTCCGAATAGTATTTTGATTGCTCGAAAATTAAAAGTAATGAAGTCTTCAAAGTAAACAATCTGTTAGTTGATAGATTGGTCATGATAAGCACTTGCAAATAGCTCATACAGATAAATTTTGGAGAAGCCTCTAGTTGACTCTAGTTGTCACATAATGTCCAGGAGCTTCTCCCTTGGCATGCGAAAACGCAGAAAGTGTTGCTCGTTATAGGTTTGCATGTCGCTAAAGTAGTCCTGGAGCAGCTTTTGATGACCGGAACGGAAATCACGGTCGACGTTGGGGCGTCATCCAGGATGTGACCCTCTTCGTTCCGACAAATCAGCATTATCTAATGTTTGTGAAAAATCGGTGATCTCTGAGGAAAACCTTCTGCTCTCTGATGTTGAATGATCGACAGGATGATAGGTGTTGGCGGGTTTAACAACAAGAAATACAACACCGGTGCGAAAAACGCAAAGTTGGTCTATTTTAGCTAGTTCTATTCAAGTTTCGCTGATGCAAATCAGGTATTAAGTTGATTTAAAAATAGACCGCCGATGAAGATGCCCTAAGTGATTGAAATAATTAATGAAAGTTTTGTAGATATACATCTTTTTTACGGTTCTTACGGACATATCAATACCTTCACATCTTTGGTTCTAGCAAACATTGTTGTCCATTCCTAGGGTTGCATGTTAATAAGAAGGATACTTCCATTTTTCAAACATTATAATTGATACGTGCTTCATGCATAAAAAACATGATTGGTTAAATGCTTTTTAGAACGCTATACCCGAAGTCCTGATCAAGATATGGACTCTACTCACCGGGCGGCCATGACTTGCAAATTAAACCGCTGTTGATATAAAATGGTCGAAAACCTCAAGCGTTGGTACTAATAACCATGTTTTCCTCATGAAAAACCACCATAACACTCAGAGATGGTTTTTCGCACTAATGTTAAGCCGGCGCATGAGATTTGTACCTTCACAGAGGATACAACCATAACTCACCGCAGATAAAGCAAAGTGCTCATTTATTCGATGGTAAAAAGACAGAGTAAAAGGGTGCGTCTGTGATGGGATGGCTTGGAGTGAGTGAATCACACTCTCTTTTAAACGATCGCTCTCACGTGCTCTCATCTGTCTTCACCCACGTGCTCTCGCATGTGATTGCTGCCGCGTTCACTTGTGTGAGGACCAGGGTTGCCACATGCACAGATTTATCTAGATTGACACAGATTTTTTCATTTTTGTCATCTAGATATCTGTGTTTAAAGATTACAAACAGTTGAGATAAACCAAGATTTTTAAGAATTTTGACAATTGCTTATCCACTCAAAAACCTCGAATTTAAGAAAATGGTTACATTTTAGGATTCAACTTTGTACCAATTCTTTCAGTATGCTGTTTTAGGCCCATGAAGCAATAGAAAACTATTGCCACTGACACTACAGTAACAGATGGTAGTCTGTTAGTCAGCTTGTGTGTATGTGTCCCCAAATGATCCCTGCATAAGCATTTTGTCTGATGTACTCAGTCGAGTTTTAGTACGAGACACTGAAATCTGCACATTGTAGACGAAATAGATATCTTTGAAGATAAGCAAGGTAGTTGGAATTAAATGGAATTACTAATTGTTCTTCTAATTCATAGTTACACGTATTCACTAAACAGCTCAAACTCTAGGATCATTTCGAGATCAGTCTTGAAGAATTTTATAGAATTTTCATTTATGAAAGTTTTCAGACATTCCTTCATCTGGCGTTTCTTAATGTATTCTTCAGGAGCTGTAGGTTTTTGCTGTCATTGAACCTGGAGCAGTTGCTCCAATCCGATTCTATCTAAACAATTACAGATAACACAAAGTATCTTCGAATTGAAGCCTTTGAAAGTTGTGCAACTATGTTTGTTGGAGTTAGTGGTCGAAAGGAATTTGGAGTGGTTTTCGTAGCTCGTGTTGTTTTTCTCGTTCCAACTCAACAATCACGACAACAATCAAACCGTACACCTGATTCTCTGTCATTCTAATGACCCGGTGACACAGCCACTTCTTCCCTTGTCCCTTGTCAACAAAGCGAACCGTATCTTCCAGTCAGAAGCTTCGGAGTTCTTGAACATGTGTTATCAGCTGAAGTGTCGGTAACGGTTCTCCTCGTAAATATTTGTGAGTATGATTACCTGAAACACCTGACGCGTTTCGGATTGTCTGATTACGAGAAACATCTTGGGTAAGGAGTGTATCGAAAAGTAGTTATAAACATTCGATGCGTTATTACGCATAAACTACTGTATATATTTTTAGCGTGTAAGCGCCATTTGCTTTGTTTACATGTCAAAAATGATTATTCGGTTCATTCATTTCCGTTGATAAAGTTGTATTCAAAATGTCGCGAATTGAATTTGAGACTAAAAAGAAAATTCTGCACACTTGGTGCACCGAAAAGGGTGTTACTTACAACCAGATTGCGAAAAGAGTAAATGTTCACCCGGCAAGTGTAAACGCATCATCGAAAAGTTTGGTAAGGAGTGCTCCCTCAAGGATTTACCAAGAAGTGGCCGGAAACCCGGCTCCAGCAACCCCGATTTGGACCAAAAAGTTGTGGATTATATTCAACGGAACAAATCTGCCTCTACTCGCGATCTAGCCAAGAAGTTCAGGACCAGCATCGGAATGATTCAACGAATCAAGCGCAGGAATGACTTGAAGACGTACAAAAAGCAGAAAGTGCTCAAACAAACTCCGGAACAAAAGTCTCGTGCCAAAACCAGGGCTCGAAAGCTGTACAGCTGCATTTTTGGACAATGTCGACCAGTGCATTTTGATGGATGACGAAACATACGTTAAAGAAGATTCAAGAACGCTACCGGGGCCGCAGTTTTATACTAAATCTGTTGGGGAACGTGTGCCAACCGCAGATACGACTGTTGCGATGGAGAAATTCGGTCAGAAGGTGCTCATTTGGCAAGCTATTTGCACATGTGGCTTGCGTTCTTCAATTTTCTATACAAAAGGAACTATAAATGCTGAGATTTATCAAAAGGAATGTTTGAAGAACAGGTTGCTACCATTGTATAGAAAGCACCAGTCCCTCCTCTCTTCTGGCCAGATTTGGCATCGGCACATTACGCCAAATCCACTCTACAGTGGCTGACGGAGAATAACATCAAGTTCGTAGAAAAGACATCAACCCACCAAACTGTCCCCAGTTGCTACCGATCGAACGCTATTGGGCAATAGTCAAGCGTATATTTAAGAAGGATGGTACAGTGTCCCAAAACATGACCGATTTTAAGAAAAAATTGGACAGCGGCATCCAGGAAGTGCACAAGGTCACTGTGCAGAATTTGATGGCAGGTGTCAAATCAAAGGTACGGGCATTCTACAGAAATGAACATGATGACTAGTTTTTCCGTTTGGATCTTTTTGTAAACATGTTGAGCTATAATAAACTGAAATAGTATGTTAATTTTAACCATGTTTTCATGCCTATTTTATTATTTGGAAGTTTATAACTACTTTTCGATACACTCCTTAGCAGCAGAAACAATGCTCAGATCTGGAACTCTCGATGATATCAGGAAAGAGGCTTTTTACTGGATCTACTGTGCTTTCTATACTGAGTTATTGAAAAAGATCATTCAGCGCTTTGATGTGAATAATCCATTTTTGACTACTGCATCGAGCGTTGACACCAAGAAGCTGGACACTTTGAATTATATTAATTCGATTTTTAAACAATATCCGAATTTTTTTGGAAGCGTTGAGGAACAAGCCATCGAAAATGAGTTTCGTGACCAGAGGACTTGAGAATCGGATGATTTGGAAACATGTTGGAGAAAACTGCTATGTTTCAAACGAGCAGATGGAAAGCTCGCTTTTTACTTGCTAAGAAAGTTCATTCTTCTGCAGCAGTGGAGCGAGTTTTCTCGAAATACAATCTGAACAAGACCAAAATCTGCTGAGTACGGACACCATGGATACTATCCTACGATCCAAGTGTTACATGAAAGGGAAAGGAGGAGTCGACCAGCTGCAATAACATCACGCATCATAGCAATGATTGATTGTTAATCCAATTTTGATCACCAATCCTTGAACTTTTAGTTATCAACACAAACACGTCATGATTCATTATCATGTCAATACTGCCCAGCCATAAGGACTTACGTGCAATGATCGATTTCTCCCAAAACATGAATCCCTCGTATACTGATATATTTTCCTGTAGAAAGAAGATCTGTTTTGCTGTAGTGTGATCTAGGGAATACGATAATGGCACTTAAGTCCTATTGAGAAGAATGTATTTTATCTGCTAATCAAGAAAAATGTGATTTGATGAGTTTATACTTGTTTTAATTTACAGTCAACTCAATAGCAATTATTAAAAAAGAATTGCATTGACATTCAGATAGCTGAATAGTTTCATTCTACCTTAACAATACAAAATTTGCAACAAAAATTTTTGCAAAGATTTTCTCCAGCTAAACACAGACAAAAAAGATTTTTTTTGCAAAAATTTAAGATGGAAACGTGAAATAATAAGGAAACCCTGGCAAGGACGCGATAGTGCTCTTTCTGTGATGCGTTAGTGTGATTGATAGTGAAAACATCGTCGGAGTTATAGAAAATATCCGAAAAAAGGAAGCAGGAAGAAACATTCTTCTTTCTTCCTTTTTTATGTAGCGTTAAAGTGAATCTGCAATTACTGCTTTATATTAGCAGAAGAGCCCACGCCCACTGGGGCGCACGCGTCAGGGAATTCGTTTCTGCGAATTTGAGAGCTCTTCTTATATGTCGAGAGCGATTGAGTGCTGTGTGAACAAAAACCTTTTATTTCCACACACATGCGCTACCCGCATGCAAACACGGTGAAGATTATAAGCAAGAGAGAAGAGCTCTCGCTGAGGTTGGAAGAGTGTGAGGAAAAATTAAAATCTCTCTTAATCACACTGAGGATATGGACATCATTGATCACACTTTGTGAGTGGCCCCAATAGCATCCATACTGTTAGTTTAAATCGGTCCAAATTGGCTCTCTAGCATGACTAAAAATTACTTTTTTTTCCTAATGAAAATGCGAGTGTTGGTATAAACCGGTTCAAATCGGTACTAATATCCAAATGTCTCACTAAACATCTTATCATTTACCAAAACGAACCCTGCAGCCAACCAACCTTGGTATCCAACATCCCAGTGATTTTTCGTGGATGTGCAGAGGTGTTTTCGGCTTCCAAAAATGGAATATCACGCCATATTCCTACCCTTTCCTTATTTGGCCTGCATTTGGGCGGGGCCGACGACGGTATTGCTTTAGTTTCGTATCACCAGTTTTAACACATTGAGGATGTTTGTTATTCCCACACATCATCTGTTGGTTCTCTGTGTAGTTACAGCTGATCTGACAATAACGGAATAGCAACCTCGGGCGGTCAATTATGCTCATGCTCATGTTTACGCTCATACACAAACAAATGCTTCGTACGTCTGACCGTTGCCTGTGGCATCGAATACGAGGTTAACTTGATAATTACACGGAAACAAATCCGTTCTTGTTTCCATGATCAAAACGTCGTGAATTCATGACACTAATTCATAATGTCATGATGCAAATAGCTGATGCGAACCTCAAGTTAATAAGAGTAAAATTTTGTCTTGAACTGAATGCTGTGAATTTATACTGATTAATTACGCACCATAACACAAGCAATCATGGCGTACTGACCAATAAACAGAAGTGCAGAATAACTGTTTGGTCACGCATGTTTGAAGATGTTGTTCAGCTTTTTCTTCTAGAAAACTGAACAACTTTTCCAAATTTGTTCGAACAAGCGGTTATTCAACATTGAAGTTTTTTAGGTTAGATCTACTATAGGTACAATATCAACTTTTTCCACCATTTTTGGTTCATGATGATGATGATGATGATGATGATGATGTGAACTACCATCTAATGTAGCAAGGCCTATAGACCTATAGCACTGGACTGTTTTAATTAAACGATTGATCAAGGTTGTATTGTGCTAAATTTTTCAACATGTTCTTGTATGAAGGGCCAAACCCGTATTGTGGGCCCGTAAGAAGATACACTTACGCGCAACCCAAAGCTACAGGGATCTAGAGAAAATCGACTTCCAGAATTAAGTTTGCAGAAACCACACCAAAACCGAGCCCAGTAAAAATTCCCACAAGATGAGGAGAAGATCCGCCCTTTAATTACGAAAAGTTAACAACAGAAAGTTGGCAGTCTCACTCTTCCTATCCAAATCACTTCAGTCGGATTGCTCTGATGGTCCCTTTCTATATCCCAACATATGGTGCCATATAAATTTAAGAAAAATTCAGAGAAATTAGTAAGATTTTCTTACCTTGTTTTTGAAATCATCTAGGTTCATACCAAAACCTAGGTTTTGTTTCGTTGTTCATATTTTCAACCTGGATGGTTCATGATACCGGCCCTGTCCATTTGACCAATAAAATTGCGATAATGGCTAAGCGGTGCGTTTTCATAACATAGAAACTTACTATGTTCATGATATCATACTTTGGATCGCTAATTTTGAAGAGTGTTCTAATGTTTCCGAGTTCTACAAGTGAATTTCGTTGTTGAAAACAACAAACAGATTCGTGAATCCTACCTTCGGTTTCGTATTATAAAAAATATTTAATTTTCAGTGTATCTATACTTTCTCTTCAAATCTTTGTAGAGCAAACAAAGCTTTTTATTGATAATTTACCGAAATTCCTTTGACAGCTCCTCTACAAACACCCAACAGGTTTGTTTTCGTAATGCCATAACAATACACATCAATTTGCAATATTTATCTACCAGAATACAACTTCATTAAGGCTCTTCTACTAACCAAACAAAAGCATGTTTACTCCTACCAACCAGTTCGTATCGCATCAATCTCAGCCATAGATTTAATTAAACATTGTCACCCGTTCGCTATTAGGTCGATCGGGGCAGCTTCTTCCATTAGTATAGGTCCTTATACGGCTCAGTGAGTACCTTTCTATCACCCACATACTCACACACACTCACATTCACATACTCCAAACACCCTGATGATGATCCTACTAATATTGTGGATTCACACTGACTGACGAGCCACCGCCGTTCGTCGCAGACACGTCGCAATCAAGCAAGCAACGAACCGAACAACTGTGGAACGCATTCAATCCTTCCATCAAGCAGGACCGAGTGTCCTAGCAGGACCAATCCCAGCCCCGTTGTTCAATATCGTTGTCGACGGTTGCCAGCCAAGAGCGGCAAGAGCGAAAGAAAAAGTAGAAACAGCGGTGTGAAAATATGGTTTCTTGCAGCAGCAGAGCTTCAATCCCAGCAAGCCGAGTTTGGTGAGGGAAGATGATCTTCCTCTTCAGTGGCTTGGCTTGGCTTGCCTGTGTCTTTGGACTTGCCCTCTGAACGCTTTGAACCGACGACCTCGGTAGACGGGAGACAACAACCGACTCTATTCCATAGTTTCGAGTCCTTTGAGTCAGTGTAGCTCATCTTCAACCATGAAAGCGGTTATTTCCTCTTCGAGGCGGAATGATAACAAGCCAGTGCAGTTCGTTATTACGCGCGCGGGTGAGATATGGAGCTTTGTGTTGTCGTTGTAGTTTACCTTCCCTTTCGCCGTCGTCGTCGGGGGAAATTGAGAAAATGCTTTCGGTTTGGTGGGCGTAGGAATTGAATTTACGACCTTCTGGGTCGGGTAAATTTACAATTTTGTAGAAAATGGTAATGTGATTTGGTTTGCTTGCAACGAGAAAATTTTGAATTAATTATATGGATCAGTCTTGAAGATGCGCTCGCACAGGATTGATGGACTGAGAGTTCATAGGTAAAATATATATCTGTATATTTTTCATGAGGAAGAAGTACTTCAGAAAGTAGGACACAATGGAACTCATCCACTCAAACGATCAAAATTTGTTCTGAGCTTAAAAAGAAATATTTTTCACATTAACAACTATAGACTGTTCCAGAAAGTATAAGCACACTTTCAAAATAACAAAAAAAAGTCATGTTTATTTTTAGTTTTAATAATTTTATTTGTCAATTCATATTTGTATATATGTTTTATATGATATTTTACTCAAGTTTAATCAAAATATTTAATCATAGCCAAGACTCCTAACTTTTCCTCGAACACGACCCATTAGCTTCTGCACACATTTTGACCACTTTTGGCCAATCTTTTCAAATTTTTGATATCGTCCGCTTGTTTTCTTGAATTTTCGAAACTTTGCTTGGTTAAAGCCCAAAAGTCTCGATTGGCCAGTGCCGATTGCGTAATGACATCCCGCATAAACAATAACCATAAGAAGTGCCTAGCCACCAATTCGGGGTATCATCCTAACTGTAAGTGGTATGGTCACATCCATCTATAATATCGTTCCTGAATGGTAACATGTTTATTAGGGATGACGCCAAATCAAGCCAAAGCACTACTTGACCTTCATGCTAGCCTGATCATTGGCAATAATCGCTTCTGGAGACATTCCTCAACGTATTTCTGAGTGTTCATCGTCTTCGTTGTGATGTACGGACTAGATGTTTAACCACACTCGCATATTGCTTGCCAAACGCATAACCTTCTTACCGAATTTTTCGGTAAAATTCCTTCTCCGTTTCGAGGAAGTCTTTGTCTTCGCTTACAGTATAGAATTGTGGTCCGGGAAGCGTTTTGTAATCTAGTTTCATACGTCTTCATCGTCCATTATTATACACCCAGAACTTCTACACACAACGAATCGTAGAGTTTGCAGGCCCGTGGTGTCACGGACGCGGCCTGTTTTGGGTTCCTTTATGCTTTTTCTGCACGCATGACATTACTCGACGAGGTCCCTAGTTTTTTCGCAACATCCCGAACGGAAGTCGCTGGTTTTCGCTTGTAGGCATCCCTGATCTTTTTATCGATATCCGGACTAACAGGACCGGATTTCCGGCCACCCCTCGGCGCCTCTTCAAACGTACACTGTTCTCCATATTTTAGAATCGCAGATCGTACCACTCCGTTGCTTAGACCCTCTTCCTTGGCAAATTTTCTCAAGAGAGTCCGCTCATGTGCACCATTTATGCACGATACTTATTTCGTTGTTCCGGAGTAAGACCGGGCATTTTGATAGGTAACACAAAACTGTAGTTCAAGAATGGTATGCAGAGAAAGGGGTCCAAGTTGTTCCGAAAACCTTAACCCACCCAACTGCCCTCAGTTCCACCCTATTGAGAAATACTGGGCAATCATGAAGAGGAGACTCAAGGCAAAGGGAAAGCGTTGTCAAAGACATCAATCAGATGAAGACCTGGTGGAATAAGATAGCTAAAACGATGGACGAAGAAGGTGTGCGCCGCCTAATGAGCCGTGTTACAGGAAAAATTCGAGAATTCCTTCGAAACCGTGACGAATAATTTTATCCGTATTTTTTCTTAAAAGTATGAAGAAAACGCTACATTTGTATAAAAAAAGATCTTGAATTCAATAATAAATAACTGAAATACAGGCAATTGTTTTTGTTCCAATTCTATCTGAAGCAAGCTTTATTTTATACAAATTGTTTTAGAAAAGTAACTTTGTCAGAACTTGGCTCTATCACAGATTTTGGTGAATAGATACCTATCCCGTGACATAGGGAACAGAGAACAATCCTGCTGGGTAGCCAAGGCCCCAGACGTTTCAACCACGGCCTGGCCCTGACTTTCTCTATCGGAGGAAGGAACATAGAACGCGAGGTTCGGTAGGTACCGTAAGTGGTCGGGCAGAGAGATCGTGGACGATCAGGTGCGGACGTCCCGAACCCTGGTCGGACAGGTAAAGCCCTAGTAGCTAGACTATTAGACATAATGGGTACGTAATGCAAAGTAGCCCTCCCTTGAAGTATTGGCAGACGGTGGTTGCAGGGAAGGCCAGGCCTCAAAGCACGTGTGTGTTTTCAGTGGGTCGAGGAGTTTGAACCTCATCCCCACACCTTCTGGAGTCTGTTGGCAGATTTTTGAACCCACTGTAAAGAAAGATTATTCTCATGCCTCTTGATAAAGGGTGTATTCGATAAAAATGGCACACACATATATACTCATCAAAATTAAACTGATAATCGAATTTTCTTCAAATTTTCAGGAAATGAAGAACTACTAATGAGTTTTGATTTACTACATTTGTTTTATTCAATTTCGTCTCCCACCCCGAATGCCTGCAACCTTCCTTTTCGCTCCACCCATCAAATTTTGTACAACCGATTTTCCCAGTGTTTTTGTTGTTTTTACCCAAATTTTCTTCAATTCTAGCTCTGTTTTTATAGTTTTGGGATGTTTTGCGGAGTTCCGTTTTCATAATTGCTCAGAATTTTTCAATTGGACGAAGTTCCGGTGAATTTCGGTAGTTTCTTCTTTCAGAACATCCTCCGGAACATCGAACTTCGACTTGGCAACGAAATATCTTGCCCAGAAAGTTGACGGATGTCGGCCTTGACGTATGTTTCGTCATCCATCACGATGCAACCGGATCTGGTGAGCAGCTTCGTGTAAAGTTTCCTGGCGCGGGTTTTCGCAGTGATGTTTTGTTTTTCATTCCGGTTTGGGGCTTTTTGCACTTTGTAAACATGTAACCCAGCACGCTTCATGGATTTCTGCACAAAACCGACTGACACCTTAGACTTTTGAGCGACATCTCGAATTGACATGTTTGGACGGTTCTTGAATTGTTGTACAGACTTTCCTGGCCATTTTACTGTCCATTGGACCACTTTTACGACCACTACCTTCCTTCCTTTGGACACTCAGACGCTCGCTCGCGGTTCTTATTACACGAGACACAGTTGTATTTGCAATTCCAAGCCTTTTAGCAATCCACCGATGGGGACGCCCCTGGATTTTGATTGTGAGTGCACAAAATTTTCTCACGGACAATTTCTTGTTTCGACGACATGACTGGAACTACTGAATGTATAACTATGAAACTTAGCAAATGTAAATAATACACTATGGATAAGATCTACTCAAATTTCTAAGTTTTTTACTCCTACGATTCAAAAGTTACAGAAGATTTTCTGTGTAGGGTATACAACTTGTAGTCTTTCTGAAGGTATCAAAATCGTTTGACTTTCTAAAGGATTCTTGCAATTCCGGAAGTTTTATTTTCCAAAGCTAAAAGAAAACACCAGAAAGTAGATAATCATTATGATCTGAAGAATTTCTAAAAATTCGTAAGAACTTCCAAGACCAATCAAAGACTTCTGAAAGTTTTGTGAACATTTAAGAAATCACTTTCTATCTCCAAGCCATATTATCCTATATTGGCTGAATTTCTTGAGAACCATATGGTAGCAAAAGGATGTCTGATAGACTTTACGAAATTCCTGTTCCTCCCTCTGCGCGCTGTCTGGCAGCTGTAGAGTGATGCTACTAGCAAACCGCCAGGAGGTCACTATAGGTGTAGCCATCTTCCACCCTCCAGTTGTTCAACGTCACGTGGATAATCGACTCCACTCCGTTTCTCTGGTAGGTTCTACTAGTACCTACGTTGAACAGGTCTACGCTTGAGGCCTGGCCTGGGCCACCAGCAGAATCTGGCCCCTTGGGTTGGTAAGGCGACTGCCTTATTGTAACGCCCAAGCGTTAAAGTCGCCCGCTACTTGGTAGTAGCTTCGGCCAGTTAGCTCCGTTGTCATCCGATCTACCATTTGTGCAAACTGGTCAACCGACCACCTCGGCGGCGCATCAGCAGCTGCAAATGAACATTCCGCTCATTTTTGCGACCGCAAAGGCCTTCGTTTGAGGTGGACACAACCTCCTGGACTGGGAATATGCCCGTCATCCATAATACCGCCTTCTTAGACCTATCCGCAACCCAGTTTCCCTTACCAGCGGAGATACGATATGGGACGGATATGATAGCGATATTCGTTCCTGACTCGTGAACTGCCTGACACAGCAGTTGCTGGGCCACACGTCACAGTTGCCCAAGTAACACCAGAAACATCTTCTTTGACAAGATATAAGAACTTTGTTGTAAAGAGAAGTCGTGTGGATGAAATGCAAACATGGCTAGTCTTGAAAAAAGTTTTGAGTATGTTTTCTACACATATTTGGTTAAAACAGTAGTACCAGAGGCAGCGAACACATTTTCGTTCAATATTTGTTCGATCAACTTGAATTTTACTTCTTGAAGACATCGGTGACTGTTTGTCATCTTACCACTACAAACTATCTTTACTCACTTTTGAGTTGCCATACTTTTGTCTGATTTTAGTCAAATGAACTTATTTGTGGGTTGTTTAGAAATAGCGTGTATGCTAGATGAATGTAAATATGTTGATATGTTGCATTCAAGATGAATTTGAAACATGTTTTCAACATCCTCATGCAATAGTGAATTTATTCAATATAGATTGTGAATCCAATACAGTGACGGCTGAAAATATGTTTATTTGAAATACTGGAATAAAAAATATACTACCTGAATGTAAGATTTTGATGCCACTCACTGATTCAAATAGAAGCCAAATTGGGCATAGGGGTTTATTCAAATGTAACATAAAGCAACATTTGGGAGATTGTTTAGTATTTTTTATAAATTGTTACGCTCAATTTGCAGGAAGTCTTTGAGATGTAGCTATGCACAACAAAATAAAATAATTGTATCTGTATTTTCATTCATACTGAAATTACTCGGTTCAATTTCACAAAAAAATCGCAGAAAAGAAAAAAAGAACATTTGAAAATCAAATGTGTTGCTAATGTTTTACCCGTACTGTAGACTTGTACTGTAGGACTGTAGACTTGGAAAATCGCCATGTTGGTTTTGTGAATTCCATAATGAAATCTCACTCAAATTCAATAATTTATTCGGGGTACCTTCTACGTTTTTTAATCCAATCGATGGCGCATGAAATGAGGGAAGGTAAAACGGAAAGTTGCACTGCTAACCTTGAGCCGCATTTAAAATTTTGACACAACTTCCATGCGTAAAGCACTTTTAATTTCCAATTTGAAAAAGTTATAAACAATCATCCTTAACGCGTAAAATATAATTAGCTACGATATCGTATCGCTATTAATAATTCTTGTTTATATATTTTTTTACTTTGTTCATACCGTGCTTGCTTAGACAAAACATGTCATTATGTTATAAGCATCCATAGAACATAATATTTGTCTTATGGATGTTCTACAAAACATTTGGTATGACCAAAAAGATGTTCAAAAATGCCACATTTATTGCGCTTTTTCGGTTATATGCGTGTATGAAATTAAGTAAATGACGTTAGAAAAAAACATGAGCTTGGTCTAAAACTTGTATTATTAACATGAAATATGACAAGTGGTGTTACTTGGGTGTTTAGGCTCAAAAGGGTTATCCGCTCTGTATTTGACTTTTAGTGTACCCTTGTAGGCCGGTCACCTGTCGTCTGGTTTCCCAGAGCACGTCATGCATTGGGGGGCCTTGCAGTTCCGGGCCTCCATGATCTTCCCCTCTGCACCTTCGACATAGATTGCTCCAGTCGGGGCCTTTACATCTCCATGACGTATGCCCGCTCTTGACGTACTTAAAGCACGCCTTTTTCGGCTGGTGCAGACTCAGAAGGCAAATAGACCTTTGAGTTTTTCCACTCTTAGAGCAAAGTGGAACCTTACGTAGATCACGTTTCCGTGGTGCTTTACGGGGTGTTAGATCTAACACCGAACCCTAGTCCGAATTAATTCCAACTAAGGAACATACACAAAGGTTTTTTTTATTGCACGGGGGATATGTTCCATTTTCAGTATGGAACCGTGTAAAAAAACTAAATAGAGTTGATAAATTCATATACTTAAAAACATTATATTGCTTCGATTTTTTTGAATGCATTACTTTTTCATACAATGGTCAAAATACAGTTCTTAAAATTTTGAGTATTTACACCAAAAAATTGTGTTTTTTTTAAACTACCATATGATTACTTTTTGCCCAAAACGTTAAATGTGATTCGAATAAGGTCGAGAAGTTGTTCCGTTCTGGAGTTATCGCCGAAAATAAACCGTGTAAAAAAACCGTGCAAAAACAACCTTAGAGTATTTTTTTATAATCAAAGGAACGCATCTTTGTCCTTATTACGATTTATATCTTGTGAAAAGCCAAAATACTCAGATTGATCCACCGGACTAGGATTCTGATGCATGGGCAGTATCGGAGTCATTGTTTGTTTTATTTGCTATGAATCCGGTTTTGACTGATAAAAGGGCGCGCCTTTGAAAAGTGTTCTCACTCACAAAGGGTTTAGTAGCGGAAATTTTCAAAAAAAAACTCGATTCATAACCCACAAAACAAACAATAACAACTGTAACAACAACGAACACTTCATGATTAACAAATAGTGATGAAGTAACTCAATATGCACTAAACAAAGGATACGGGATATACAACAATAGATAAAATTACTGGTCGCAGTGGTTTATGTCCCAAATAGAGAAATAAAATCGAGAAATATTGGGCTGTCATCAAGCGGAACCTGGAGAAGACCCAAAACACTCTTGAGAACTATTATCAGTCCAAGCCAAACTGCAGCAAACAATGCGCACTGAGGTAGTTGTTCAGAATGTACAGAATGTATAGATAATGATAGGAGCTAAACAAGAGACCCGGCAATCGAATTCGGTCAACAGGAAGGTTTACTGAATATTTATTCTGCATTTTAGCGTACTACACAAATTCTTGTACAACCAAATTCGTAACACTTTTAATGACCATTGGATTGCTTCAATGTGCTTTCTATCAACATTCTAATTATGGGGATGATTATACAAGTCGAGTCGAGTAGCCCAACTCGACACTTTTGCAACATTCGAGTTGAGCAAAATTGCGCATTACAGAAACCGACTGAATCTGATCGAGCCGACAACCAAACTCGACTGTTAGCTTTAGTGTTGAAATTTTTCAAAATGCCATTGAAATATTTCATGATGTTCAGGAATTTTATCAATTTTGCTGTCATATTTGTCAGTCGAAGAAAAAGTATTAACATGATTCACTCTTGTTTTGTGTATTACATTAATGTTTTTGTGATTCAGAAAACCTCATTGGGACGCTGTTTCTCAGTGACTATTTGACGTGTTTTTCAAGAAAGTTATTAATTGATGTGAACAAGTGTCGATGTGTATTTCACAGGTTACTCAGAAGAGGAGTTATCATCTTGCTATCACCAACTAAATTATGCGTGACGATACAGTTGTTAATTACAGCAATATTTTTTCAAGCATTTGTTGGTATTCAAAGGGTACGGTAAATCATTCAAACTGTTCACTACGCTTCTAGTACCCTTAGTGGTAAATTTTTGAGAATCGAGGATTTTATTTGGATTTTTGGGGAATTCTCTGAACTTTGGAAGAAAAACCACTTAAGAAAATGTTATATCAGGTGTTGCTGGACGTCTTACTCCCCCTGTTTGTTTGCAAAATCAGAATCGTCTGTTTGAAAAATTATTCGAGATTTGGTAAGCTTTTCCTGATCTTAATTACTTTCTAAACTTCTGATAAATCCCATCCTTAACTGCACCAAAAATTTCTCCAAAACTTTGGGGTATTTCTCTCCAGAATTGGTAAGAAATTTTCTTTGAAATTTGTTAAAAGTTTCTTCCTGAGCTTCTGAGAAGTCCTTCTCTTAACTTCAGGGAAGTTGTCTCCTGAGCTTCGGGATGTTTCTGAAAATTTCTGAAAAATCCCTGAAAAATTCTGCTGAGCAGTATCTCCCTGTTTTTCTCAAAGGTATCTATCTGAAACTTAAGGAATTCCTGATCTTCGAAAAGCCTCATTCAACAATTCTGAAATACTCGATTCTGAACTTCAGGAAAGTCCTCTGCTGCACTTCAGTGAAGTTCCTTCCTGAAATTTTAGAGAAATTCCTTTTTGAACTTATAGGCAGTCCCATTCTGAAATCCTACGAAAGTTCTATTGAACCTTTGGTAAATTCTTCTTCAAAATTTCTGGTAAAATTTATAGTAATTTTTTTCCTGAACTTCTTAAATGGTAAGTTTTCTCCTGAACTCTGAGAAATGCTCGTTCAAACTACTAGAAAGTACTTCCAATGCTTCAGACAAGTTTGCCGGAATGCCCTGAGCTTTGTGAAAATATCGTCCTGTGTTTTGTGGAACTTGGTTTTGCATTTTTGAGAAAGTATAGGTAATGCCCACCTTGGTTCGGTTTTTCCTAAATTCGTTGGTGTCAAACGTGCTTGTCCATTAACTCCGGGACGCGACGTTTAAGTCTACGCCATGTTTGATGAGCGATGCATATGATGCGTTCATTACATAAATTTGAAGTCTGTGATAGGAGAGTAACTTTTTTTTTCTTCTGGACCCTCTGGAAAGTTCCAAACTTCTAAGAAGTCCTCTTCTCTTAACTTCTTTCTAAAGCGCTGAGAAATCTTCTCCTAATTATCGGGAAGTTCTCTCCTGAACTTCCGGGAAGTATAATCTTGAACTTTGCGGATTTTTGGTACAGATTTTTGTTGTGATATTGTTACTTGAACTACTAAGAAGTGTCCTATATACTGCCTGTAACCGCATATCAGTCCCATATTGAAAATCAGCAAACCGAGAAAATCATTCAAGTAGGGAAAGCATTTTTCTTGATTCAGCCTGTTTGGCGTACTTTTTTACTATATATTTTGATAGTTTGTATGTAATAGTATGCATTGTGTACTATACAAGCAAAATAAAATAAAATAAATGTTATTTTGAGGAAAAAACGCATTGGGGATGATTTGCAATTACTTTGTCTATCAAGCGCATACCGCAGTAACCGCATACCAGTCCCGTTCTGGTCGTTCAACATTATCGCACAGACACGGCATGCTTTTTCATGGGGTTCGTTCAAATATAGACTAGACATATTTCGGCCATTTTAACTCTCCCCTCACCGTGTATTACATACATTAGATATGTTGTGAAAAATGCAAGATTTTAATCGATTTTCCACTTTTTTCTTGTCGGACGAGAAAAAAAGGATCATGGATATTCGATAATGTGAGCCAATCCTTGTTTTCAAACGCAGATCAGATTATAAAGCACTCTGGTGATGATGCAACATGTGGAAGTTCTTGTTCTATAAAAGCCATAAAAGGAAAAAGCTCGTGTCAGTGGATAATGGTCCACAAGATGGTGCAGCTTTAGATGCTTCATCTTCAAATGCGGATCAAGGGAAGGCTTTTTTGCGCCGATATTTCCGGCATGAGTCAATATCGGGTGAAAAATGGAAATACTCTTGTTGGTGAGTCAACTTTAACGCCAGCTGTAGTCCAAACCACTTAATGGAAATAGTTTAAATTTTGATCACATCATTTTCCATGTTTCGTCAATCTATGGTGAGTTTTTTAATAATCTGCCTAATTTTTTCACAGAAATACTGGATTTTTAAAACTTAAATTTTTTCACAAATTTTATGGAAACTTCAAATTTATAAACTGTATCAACAAGAAATTCTGGTCACCATGAAGTCTATACATTAGTTATATTGCTGTAGAATTTTCAACTAAAAATATTGATAATTGACAAAGTTACGGAAGGTTGAACATGGCATTTTTGGATAGCAAAATTTTCCTCAGGTTTTTTTTTTTTGTTGCTGAGTGTATGCAAGCAATACCCAGAGCACCTTCTGTTGACAAAGCAGTCCGTTTTGGAATATAGGTATGATGGGGATTCCGTTAAGCCTGTAGACATATGATACCTAGCAGGTTGACCTACAGAAGGTAGGTTTTAAGAAATCATCACTGTATGAATTTTTAGTAAAGTAACAAAAGCTTAGCTTCACAGGTCATACAGCTACCTCGTTTAAAGGGTTGAAATCGATCGTCTTCTCACTGCGACTCGTCTGCTTCTAGTGAGACAATTGCTCCATGGAACAAGTACACACGGTCCATGCCAGTTATTGCGTGTCTATGGAATGAATCGGTCAGTGGTCGTTCCTCCAACGATATAGCTGAATGTTTTCATCGGGTCATAACTAGATTCGGAGACGTCGGACATCTTGTTGTATGGCTGAACAACTGTGCACTAGGGTGGGACACGGACATATGAAAGAAAAAAATATTCGCTCCCCAATAATTTTTGGGAAGCCTTCTAGGTCTCATAATAACTGTTGCAAAATTTTAGCTCGATCGGTGAAACTATATTTTTGCTCTCAGGTTTTAATTTTACATAGGATTTTATATGGGAAAACTTACTTTTACATTGAATAATCTGGTGAGGTGACCCGTTGCCATCTAAAAATAAGTGAACCAAATTTTCTTCTTCAGAAATTTTTCAAGAAACTTTTCTTTGAAGACTGCAAAGCGATCCGACGATTGTAGAAAAAGTTATTAGCTAAAACTGATTACAATCCAAACGAACGGCTCACTGAACTGTTTTTCCTAACAACACTGCCACCTGCAGCATGGCCTGTAGCCTGCTGCTGTCGGCTGCTGAACAACCACGTTGTTGTGAGGCGTTTACTCAGCATGGAGGAAAGCCGATGTCATGCTGCATAGTATCTTTGGTTTGGATGATACTGTGCACACGCTTCCGGTATAGTGGACCTATTATTTTTAACGGGGTCATTTATTCGCAATTTTTTACATGTTTTTGCACAAAATTTATCCCAACAATTAAACATTTCAACGAATAACATCGAGAGTAGAAGTAAGACCTCCTAAAAAGAAATATAGGCTGAACCTGAAGCTCTGCAAAATAAGATGCTCGGAAAAACTATACCACAAAAGTTCAACTCAGTGGACGCTGTGGTTCTACGCTAACAAAAAAAAGATGCTCCGGAAAAACGAATAAATATCTTTTTCAGACAATTTGATTCTAAATTTTAGCATTCAAAAATATTGGTTTAATTTACAAAACTGGTACATCTGGACTTTGCAAAAAAATCGTATTTTAGTCAGTATTGCCGCTACTAAGACTTCAATACTTCATTTAACTGCAAACCCATTTTAACTTTCATTTAACTTTACAACCATTTTGAGCCACTTCTTCGATGCACTCTGGGATGGCATAATGCTTCAAATAATTATAATAAAACATCACTTGAAGCGCATCCCTTTTTGTTGGTATTATTTTGGGTTTGAACTAGTTTAAAACTAGGCCAACAAAGGAATCGACACTGTTCCATTTCTTCAAGCAACAGATTATAATTCGAACTCGCAACGGAAGCTTTGTATAACTTTGTTCAAACAGGTTTCAACTGTCAAACTGTTCTATGTGCATGATAACGGCTTTCCTCCATGCCGTTTGTGAACGCCCCCACAACAACGTGGTTGCTCCGTGCCGACAGCAGCAGGCTACAGGCCATGCTGCAGGTGGCAGATGTTGATAGGAAAAACAGTTCAGTGAGCCGTTCGTTTGGATTGTAATCAGTTTTAGCTCAATAACTTTTCCACAATCGTCGGATCGCTTTGCAGTCTTCAAAGAAAAGTTTCCTTGAAAAATTTCCAAGAAGAAAATTTGGTTTACTTATTTTTAGGTGGCAACGGGTCACCTCCTTGGATTATTCAATGTAAATGCGTTTTCCCATATAAAATCTATGTAAAAATTAAAACCTCGAGAGCAAAAATATGGTTTGCCGATCGAGCTGAAATTTTGCACAGTTATTATGAGACCAGAAGGCTTCAAAAATTACTAGGGAACTAGAATTTTAATTTTGTTCAACCTACTGTGACACCCCAAAATAAAAACTGAATCTTTTTCTTCATCTGATACTTCTGGTTAACTCAGAAAATGTTCAGTTGAAGGAATTGATTCTGAAATTTTTGAAACTGGGCACACTTTCCTGGCTGCCGGCAGTAAGCCATCAATTACCCACCCCGATTTCCAAGCAACGCTAACGCGAAAGAAAAAGTCGAGGTATTGGAATGCTGCCGGAAAATTTCTTTCCCAGCGTTTTCAGCAGCTCTCAATATGTGCTCAACCATATCAAACTTCGACCTTATATAGACAAATTCCGATATATTATCGTGAAGAAAGGATCACTGTATCTTAACTACGGTAACTCTGTAAAAGGTGAGGACTTGAAGTGCACACTTATTTGCAGCGAAACAAGAAAAGCAAATTTAAGCTGACGACTTTGAGCCCTTATTTTCAAGGTCAATTGTAAAAGAAAAGCCAACCTCGAGGCATTGACGCTGACAAGAATAACCAATTAACTTAAAACCATTTTACCATTGGTGGAGGAAGAGATGAAGAGATCTTTGATTGAATTGTCTCGAAAAGGACAAACGGAAGACTGATTGGTAGAGATGAATTTGTATTCCAATATTATTCCTGTTGTGATTGTTATCATTACCTTTCACTTCATTAACATGTTTAGTTTATATTTTTACTTCATTTATTATTCCATTATGTCTCTAAAAAAGGCTTAAACATTCGACAGATGCAACTATGATTGCGAAAAATTTCAAAATATTCTTATTTCATTGCCACTTCAAAAACGGGACTCATATGCGGTTACTTTAATAATGGGACTCATATGCGGTTACTTTCAAGATGGGATAAACCGACCCGATATTTTTTTCCCCTTTTAATTAACTAACTACTTATATTTTATAATTGCTTTTAAATATATGATAAAAAACAAGGCAATTGCGCATCAAAACTCAAAAACGTCAAAAAATAATATGGGACTGATATGCGGTTATAGGCAGTATACTTCTTGGAAGTTTCTATTGAAGAAGTTTTTTTTCGAGGAAGTTTTTACTGAAATTCTAGCAAGTATTTTCTGAAGCTCTGGAAGAGTCTCCTTCTGACCTCTCAGGATGTGCCCTAAATTCTGGGTAGTTTTTTCTATACTTCAACGAATTTAGGACTAATTTCATAAACCATTTCACTGGAGGGTAAGTGTTCAAGTCTCAAGAATGCAAATGTACGGAAATGATGCCTTTAGAAATACTTCAGGGAAAAGTAGTAAGCTATGGTAAATATGTGAACTGACCCTATTTTTTATAAGGATTGACATTTTTTCGACAGAAGTAAATTGGTTTTCTCTTAACTCACCTGCAAAAATAATATTATGGTCTAGTCTTTTTCTTACCTTGCCCAATCAACTACCACTAACCGCGAAGTTTGATTTAATACCGCATCAGTAAATCAAACTCTTACTCGAAAAAGTGTGACCGATCAGTCACTAGTTACCGAGCGATTGATTGGAGTAGACTACTTCGACAAATTTTCATCGAGCTCGATAATTGTAATCGACTCGACTTGTATAGTTGACCTATGTTCCTTGTTTCTTACTCTACGCGTGAATATGACAATTACAATGTATTTAAGAACAAACGTTTATATAAGCTTTGCCTCTTACTGGGGAAAGATTAATTTAAACTTTTATTCAACTGTCAATTCTTTCTCTTCATATATCTCTTGTAAACAAACTTCACATTCCCTCAATTTATTGATTTATATTGATTTATATTATCAATATATTATCCCTGTAAATGCATTAGAGCTGAATTGCTCATGAATTATAATCAAGTGAGTTGTAATTCTTGACACATAATACATAACCATTCCATTTGCGATGGCACACCGTTTAGCAGCACAGCGACGGAGTTCGTAATCAGTATCCTCAATAATTAACATCACAATGACGTCAGTGCTTTAAGCCGTGCCACACTACTACGCTATGAAAACAAAGCATCCTCCCACTGCAACACGTTACTGCACCCTGCACACATTCAATGCTTTGATTTCCCGGAAACTGAAACCTGCAACTACCGAAGTACCACTCACCGTCGGTGTCTACAATACCAACGCTACCAGCAGCGTTCGTTATTGCGGCACCTCACCCACCCTAGAGCACGAAGCAGGAAATGAGGACAATTACATTTCCCTTCTCGATATAATAATAGAAAAAGCAGGTCAGAATCCTTTTAGCCTCCGTTGGTTGATGGAATTACGCCACACAAAAGCCATCAGCATCCGCCGTGGTTGTTGCACTGCTCACAATCAAATATTGCCGCACTCACTCCGATGTACTCCAAACCCATTAAAACTTTGCTAACTTGAAGCCAATCATGCAAAGCAAATACGATTATCTTCTTTTCAATACTTCACTTCTCACCCGGCGGATATCAAAATAAACGATCTCGATTCCTCCAGTTCAACGGCAGCGCGATCAAAAATCAACACGCAGCAAATGGCCGTAGTCAGAGCGGTATTTAGCCGATACAACCACCGATTTTCCGCTGCTGCTTGTCTTCCGACCGCACGCTACTTTAGTGAATGCGATATCTATACGAAAAAAAAACGCGCCCGATCCCCGCCAACGATTCGAAGCTTTGAACTCCTGACCGATCAAAGCACGGCACCGCCTGAACCGGCTGCAATCGCTCGAGGCTCGACTCGACTCCCGGCTTCGCGTTACCGAGCGACACAGGCGCGCTCTCCGGCGGTACCTGGCACCAACCAGCAGGACGAAAAACAGACTGCCACTGCCTCGCAGGTCAGCGCCACCAGCCAGCAGCAGCAGCCATGCGCCGCGGGCCTTCGTTTGTCTGGAAAAATTGCCTGGCTTCCGACGCGAAGGCCGACGGCTGTTGATCCACGAAATCAACCACCTGCCGCCGGCGGCTCCGACAGGTGGTGCAGCCTGCTCTCTAATGCCAGCTCCCTATGACACGGCG
>JASCZW010004068.1:0-48315 GCA_034211315.2 Aedes japonicus | reverse complement strand
AACAACCTAATCATCGAGTATTGTGATTCGCTAAACGAAATCGCCAAGCAATTATTCACCGCCAAAACGTGCCGCGAACAATGATATAGAGCAGCAGTGTGAAACGTTGACGAAGGCTGAAATCAATCTAGGCAGGGAACCCGAAGTTTTGATGGTGATACGCAGTTTGCCAAAAATCTTCAGTAGATTAACGACGGATTTGGACTGCCGGAAGGAAAAAGAAATTACACTTGATCTTGTGAAGCAAAAAGTGATTAGCGAAGTGGCCAAGCGCAAGTCAGTAGAAATGGCCGAAGAAGTTTTCAGAGTGAATGGAAACGTGCCAAAAAAGAACAACATTGTGTGCCAAAATTGCCAGAAGGTTGGACACAACAAGAAAGACTGCAAAATGAAACCGAAGGCGGACAAGAAGCGACATCCGAAAAAGATCAAGCGTTTACATCTGTGACAAGTGAGTTAATTGACGGGTGGACCAACGATTCTGGTACATTATCGCACATACGTGCATACAGAGCAAAGGAAGTCGTTTCGCGAAAGAAACGCACCCCTAGCGTGGTAGTAGTGGCCGATGGTCGCAAATACCCGGTAAAAGAAGATGTTGTTCGTTGTGTTTCCTACCGCCTCGAAGCTGATGCGGTGCGGTCATTGGTTCATTTCAAGCCTGAACGTATACTTCATGAAAAATCATGAAGTTTGACCCGTCCAAAGGCATGTTTTGATGCAAATCCATTTTTGTCCCCTCCTAAAGGGCTCTTCCGTGACACCTGGTCTGTTCCCTAATGGCCAATATGGTCGTTGATCCATGTCAAGACTAGAAGTTCAAAAAAAATCATGAAGTTTGAGCAGTCAAAAGGCGTGTTTCTGCAAAATCTGTATTTGTCCTATCCTAAAGGCTTCCTCAGGGCATCCGGATTGTGCCGGAATGGCTAATATAGTCACTGGGCCATTTCTAAGCTAGAAGTAGACTACTAATAAAAAATCATGAAGATTGAGCCTTCGGAAGGCTTGTTTCGGCAAAAACCCGGTTTTGTCCTAAAAGGTTTTTCCGGAGTAACCATGTTGTTTGACCATTGTGGCCAACATGGCCATTGATCCATTTCAAAGCTATAAGTAAACTACTCTACAAAAATCATGAAGTTTGAGCCGTTGAAATGCATGATTCGGCGAAAATCCAAACTTGTCCCCTTCTAAACGGTTCCCCAGGAGCATCCGGATGGCCCCGGAATGGCCAATATATTTCTTGGGCTGTTTTAAAACTAGAGGTAAACTACTTATAAAAAGTCATGAAGTTTGAGCCGTCGAAAGGCATATATCAGTGAAAATTTGTATCTGTCGCCGCCTGACGGATCGTGGCGAAACATGACCTCTTCCGGCACTGATTCTTTGTGGCCAATCGGGTCGAAAAGAGCAATACTCACCAGAAACTGAAAACTGGAATTTTAACCAGCATTCCGACTGCAAAGACAAAGACATTTTGTCATCTTTTGTTTCCACAATGTGAGTTTTAAATCCGGGTCAATATGACCCCAAACACCTTATTAACTTTTAAAGTCAATTTCAAATGTCTAGCTGCATTTTGAAAATCCATTCCGGGTCAAAAAGACCCTGAAACCTTAAGAGGTTGATCACTTTTACCACTTTTTTTTAATACCTTTCGGTAGAAGAATATTTTAGTGGGCAATTTATTTTTTAATTAAGTACTGTTGAATATACTAGCCGCCAATAATAGTTTAACCTCGTATGAAAGAATATTTTTAAAGCACAACTAGTTTATTTCATTATAATTCAAATATTCTATTCGAGGTGAAATTGATAATTTAGAAATCAAGACGCCATTGTGGATAAACTATGTTCTTTTGATTGATCTAGTATTAATCCATTTTTGATTATTTTCCGTCGGTCTATTTTTGGTCCGAGCCCAAACAACAACACAAGCAAAATGACTGCACCTGGATCCTACAGAATGAATCTATCAACACATGGGCCGGGACAAACGGCTTTACGCGTGATCAAAATCCCTACGGTGCCGACTAGAATTGATTCAAGACCCCCTGGGGTGAGAAACAATTGCGCTTAACACGGCGCTATCGGTAAAATTTGGCCAATTTTCAAATTACAATTTGAAACTTTATTAAACTAAGAAGTTTCCTCAAGAACTTAAACTTGTCTTGGTGGTTGAAGATAAAAAGTGTATTGTTTGTTTTTTTTTTCTTCAATAATTGAATTAAGCAAATTTTACTGCAATTTTTAGTTCTTGCTAATGTTCAATGAAAAGTCAGATAATAGTAGAATAATACTAGTTGCTATGCCTGGCTTAACTGCTTAAGTTTTGTTAGGCTTTATTTAAGTGGCGAAATTGGGCTTCTTTTTGTTGGTGAGCCTGATCAATTTCACCCGAATTCACGGTACTTTCCTCGTAGCTCTTTCATGATACTGGACTCAAGTTTTGCCTGCAAGAACTCCACGAACAAATCTATATTTTCACATTGTTGATAGCGTTGTTTTCATGCATTTTTTTTCTATCACCCTGCAATAAAAAAAGGACTTAAACTTGTTCATTTTTGGGATTGAAAAGTAGGCAGTTTTTGACGTACGGAGTATGTCTATTGAAATGCATAGAATGTAGTCTGAAAACGACTGCCTCTGAATTACCGTGTAGAGTATTAGTGTCGGAAAAATTGAATCGAGGTTAAGCAATTGTGCGAGTATCATTTTGATTGACAGCACGAATCAGGGTAGTGCTTTTTCTTCACCATACTCTTGACTAACGTTTGCATTAAAAAAAAATGATTTTTTCGGATGGTGATAAAAAAAAACACTATGACAAATAATTGCTTTTGATAAATTTCCCATGGAAGGTAATTATTTAACCTTACTTGCAAAAAAAAAACTTTCGCCCTTGCGATCGGCCTTCCGGCAGTTGACCGGAACATTCGCCATGGCGGACGAAAACATGAGTGTAGGCATGTTTTTGAGTTCTTTCTTCGTTTTATTTATCAATTCCTCCTCAGTTTTCGCGATAAAGTTGTTGGAATAGATCTTACGCTTCACGTTGGCCCAGAAATTCTCAATGGGATGCAGCTGGGGGACGTTGGGTGGGTTCGCCGACTTGGGTACCACATCGATATTCAGCCGCTCCATCTCCTCCGACGATCGCTTCGAGTAGTGGGCCGACGCCAGATCCAGCCAGAACACCGGGTCTTCACCCTTATGGTATTTCTCGATAAACGACGCAACTTCCGGCAGGCATTTCGGATATAAATTTTCCCGTTCACGGCAAGTTCTGAGCGAAAGAAGAGCGACTTTGAAATCCCCTTCTCGCTGATTGCCAGCCACAGCAGCACATTCTTGGGGAACTTGATGTGTGAAATGAAATTCACCTCGGAGCTTACTTCCTTCGTGGGAGAAGTACAATACGAAGTGTCCTGCCAGTCGTTACCATCCACGGTGAGATAGGTCTCGTCGGCCATCATTACTGCCACATCGCGATTCGCCGGGAAAATCGAGTTGACCATCTCATTCAGCCGCTGCCGCTTCGTCATGGCCTGCTGCTCCGAAAGAGGTGGACGTGACTTCCACTTCCTGACATGTATGTTCATGTTCACCATGTACTTTTTCACTGTTTGGCCGGTTGAACCGACCTCCCGGCCAAACGCATGCAACGATGTAGCCACTTTTCCCTCGGTCTTCCTCTTCAACATCCTTCGGAGCTTCTTGTCGCTCAGGGTCGTCGGCCGTCCGGAACCGGGCTTTCTTTCGATGCTCTGATTGTTGTCTAATAGTGCCATGATGCTGTAGATGCCTGAATGGGCATATCCGGCGTCCAAAAAGGGCCACACGATGTCCGTTTTCGACGCGAAGGGGTGCCGTTCTTTGAACGCGCACACTTTTGAACGGAGTTGCTTCACTGTTTTTGCCATCACGGTTAGAGTTCAACTGATAGAACTGTCAAATTTTGTTTGCTGACTCATGGGCTACTATGATTGATGCTGCATGGGTAGTGCAGGTGAAGGTAAGCCCATGAAACATCGACAATTTTTTTTTTCTCTTATTTTTTGAATGCAAACGTTAACTGATCATAGCCGCTGATGAGTGCTATAGCATTCCATTTGACGTTGTTCAATTTCATAACTTTATTAGAGTTTGTGATTTATTTTTGTTTTTTACACTGCGGTACTTCAACGGAACTCTCAATCCTATCAATTTCATTTATTCTATAGAAATTAAATGATGATTTCTGACAAACTCCTACAAAACAGTTACAAATCACGAATAAATCAATCCATGGGGAATCATTATCATTTATATTTGTGTGAGCGAATTGTAGGTAAGGGTTGGACGACTGGTTTAGTATGAGTTTGACTCATTTGTGTAGGTGCTAAATAACATCAATTTTCCTGGGCATTTCCAACCGTCAATTGTAATTCAAGTATTATTGATTTATTTAGTATTACAGCCGATTTAACTACCACACTCCTGTAAACCGCAACTAGCTCAAATATTATTCGGAATCGGATTGTTATGAAAGGAAAAATCCTCCAATCACCACACAACCACTGTAGCTCGGCCAGCTTAAGCGATTACCATCCCACTGAACCTAAATTGATTCGTCCCATCCGACACAGTTGCTCGCTTTCCAGTCGTTATCTTAATTGTCTGTGTTCTTTAATCCTTTAAATCCCAGCTTCAAGTGGGAAACGCAATGCCGTCACCACTTTCTTCCGGGAGATTCCAAGCCCAGCCCGCTCCTCGCCGCACGGCTTTAGTCAATTCAGCGACAAACAATAAAATCACGACTGCACTCTGCCTAATTGAATTGTCTATGCCTAGTCGAGTGCAAACATGTAGGAGAGTCTCGCCCTCTCTTTCTCTCTCTTCACACACTTACGTCAGCCCGAACCCAATTGCAACACAACCCGCGTTCGCACAATTCAATTTCACGCCAATGAATTTTCAATTAATTTAATAAGCATTATCTAACACTCCGGCTGGCAGCCGAGCGCATCTGTGCCGATTCGCACATACTGAAGCAGAACCCGGCCCAGCGCCGCGCAGAAGTCTATTAATTTTCGTCAAACAAATCCCGCCGTCTATATTCTAATCCTTTTCCATAAAATCGGAACCTTTCGAATTTCTTGCGAGGCAACCCCGACTCCATGGGTATCTTCATCATAATAATCTAAGCTGTCTTGCTTCCTCCCTTCAACCCCCGGTGGGTTTGGTTGCCGCACGCGGGAATCACGGAATTACTGTTTCATTGACGATCCTTTTTCTAATTTTAATTATGTCGGTTAGGGTTCGAAGCTCCTTTTTCCGATCAAGTCGACTTTGCGGGAAAGTTCATCCGATCCACATTGACTAGACACACCTCGACCATGTGGCACGTTCGATGGCAGTGCACTCTCTAATCCCTTTTGTCATCATTGTCCGCAGACAATGAGAGCCCGTTGGTTTGGTTCCTCGTAAGTAGGGGTGATGCGTGTTACATCTGCTCCACGCTTCTCGAAAAATCATTTTCCACGGACAAACGCGTCCAGGTTGGCCAGACGGTGAAAGCGGATTAAATTTTTAATGATTATCATTAGTGTCAATAAAAACGCACGGAATAGGATTTCATGACCGAACCCATCGCCCAACCCAACCCGACGGAACTGGTTCGTGGTGATTTATATGCACACGGATTGCTGCATGAATGGAGAATATGTAGAGAGAGCGGTAACATTGGTAACAGATGATGTTGTAACCGGATGAGGCTGGTGGCATAACTTTGCATATGTCCTCGGTTCTCCGGTCGAGTTGCAAAGTGGAGATGTGGTGACAATTTGCTCGATGATGGCGACAATGGAAAATGGAAAGTTTTCCGTTTGCTGAATTCCATGATGGAGCAGCGGAACCGGGGCACACTATCTCTCTCTGTCTCTCTCTCGGCCAGGAAGCCATTACCACTATTTGATTAGCATTGTTTGAGTTTCGGAGTGGCTTTGCAAAGTCTGAAGTGCAAATAACGACCAAACGGTGGCGTTGATTGCAATTGGGATGACAAACTGGCTGTGAAGGCTAGTTGATGCACGTGTCCAGGGGAAATTACATGCACATTGTTATGACAAAGCTAGAATTGACGAAATTCCTGAAAAAGGTGCAGAATGGCTAATGTTTGACCATATAGAATTTAAGTAAAGCCTGTCCACGTTAAATTTCGGACCCCAGAATAATAGCAGCAGACAAAATCACACATAATTCCACACAATCGATTGATTATTTCACAAAAATAGAATTATATTTACATTAGAAACAGTTGATTAAGATGTTAATCCTTCTTTATGTAAAATTCTCGAACTTGCTGTGGTACACCCGCCATCAGATTCCGTACGGTATCCTCAGATTCACCCGCCGTTACGATTCTGCATCTTTTCTTGAAATCATCGGTACCATTTACTTTCTTCTTAGTTTCGAAGAGTTTCCGCTTAACTAGAGCCCAGTACTTATGTATTGAGCGAAGTTCTGGATAGTTTGGCGAAGTTCTATAACGGAATTTGCATAGTGTCAAGAGGCTAAATATAACAAAACAGAGCTGGAGAGTGGTGGCTTCTGAAAAACGGTAGCAACCGCTTTTGTAGACATGCTTTATCTTACACATCCTTATCGATAGTGCCAGTAGAGACGATACTTTTAGATTTTCGACCACAACTACACACGGCCTGCCAAATCAAATACTTCTTAGGGAATTTGGACAATTTCTTTGTCCGGAAATGCTCGGCAACGGCGATCCTTTGCATTGCGCAGTAAAAAGCCAAACCCGGAAGCTGTAGGAAGTCTTCGAACACGTGAAATTTTGCATGTCATCACGGTTGGGCACCTTTTTTACTTTGTACGCCTTCAGTCCTTGTCTCTGCTTCAATTCCTTTGATTTTGACTTCCTAACTATGCGAGCCACATTTCGCACAGAAAGTTTGTAATTTTTTTCTCAATAATGGGAACCACCTTGTTGTCCATTTGCTGGGAGCATACTTTTCGATTTGTTCAACTTCCAACCTTCCGATCCACAGTCAAGCGCTGGTCAAATGATTTGCAAACACGAAACACGGTACTTTAGAGTAGTTTAGGTTTCGTAGAAAGATCGCGTATCGATTACGCACTTTCACTTGATTCGATGCCATTTTACTGAATGTAACAAGAATGAAAACATGAGAGTTTCAGCTGTCATATAAGTAAAACGTTTCAGCGATCCGTGAAACAATTCAAAATCTACACTGAGAGAAAAGTGTCCGAAATTTAACGAGAACAGGCTTTAGATTGAATGTTCAGACCTTGTTGCAGCTATTCCGCTTCCAAGATGGCGTTGTGCTTTAATATTTTGCCGTAGAACTACGTTTTTGTTTTTCATACAAGGGAAAAATTTAAAAAAAAAAGCGAATTGCGAACATCACGAAAAGAGGTCAGGTTTTGATCGTTTATATTTCAGCCGTTTCTTAAGAAATTTTCAAAATGTTTTCACCAACTGACTGAAAATTTTTCCATGCATTTATTCCAATAGAGAACATAGTTTATTTCTGACCAAATGCTAATGAAGAATTTATAAATGTTAAGCCTTGTCTTCCAAATTACATTAACCCCTTCAGGCCTAAGGGATCATGTATGACTCCAAAAGGAATATGGCTGTATAAAATCACAGGCTGAATCAATGGGACCACTGCATTCGACAAATTTGTTCTACATCAATTCTTCTATCTGGTAAATAAGTAAAACATATGAGTCTAAGGCATAATTGACGAACTAGAACTTCTTGAATTTGAACAAGCTCTGTTTTAGTATACAGGGTGCGGCAGAAAATAATGCGAAAATTTGTTCTTTTTCTTTCAAATCCCATTTTCAACTAATTCAAGCAATAATATCAACATTTTCGAGAACAGTTATCTTTATAAAGTCCTTTTAAACAAATTTATTCAATGTGTTCTCCATTTTTATTAATAACATCCTCGAGCCGACGCCGGAACAGAGCATGCCTTTCGGACATTGACTGCCATGTGCGTTTCATGGTTCACTTCAGGGTTTTCACACTAGGGTGTGATGGTTTCCAGGCTCGTGCTTCAACGGATTATGATCTGGACTGCTAGGGGGCCACAAATCCTTCGGCCAAAACTTCATGTTATCGTTCAACCATTATTGGGTTCAATTGGACGTGTGACATGGCGCTCCATCCTGCTGTAGAATAACGTTTTGGACCTCGGAGAAGTTGGCCTTCACCCAGAGACTTGGTCCTTTAATATACCGATATACACTTCGGTATTGATTTTAACTCCTGGACACCACCAAGCCAAACACCATGACACCAGCCGGATGTTTGGTTTGAAATTTGAATTTCACTTTTTCCGGAACGTTCTCCATTTTCTGCGGTGAAATGAACCGGTCCGTGCGGCTGTTGGCCACAGCATCGATGCTGAAAAGCTTTTCGTCGGAGAACAGGATTATCATTTTTTCCTTCTTCAACAAGGAAAGCAATCTCTTGGAACGAGTCACGCGTAGTTCCTTGACCCGTAATCAAGTGGCATTTCACTCTGGCTCTGGAAGATGCATGCAGGTCTTCTTTGATGACTCTCCGCATAGGTTTCTCCGAAATATTGGCTTCCTTTGCAAGTTCTTCTTTCGGGTTGTGAGCAATTTTTGCACGGAACGATTTGATCTTGTTCGGCGTGCGTGCAAAGCGCGGACGTCCGCTTCCCTGCTTCCGCTGCTTAAGACCATCCTGCAGCGACTTTTTTATGCGGTAAACTGTTTCCGAATGGCACCCTACCACCTTGGCAATCTCTTTCGGGTTCTTCTTGGCGAGCAACAAACTGGTGATCACTTCTTTCGCGAACATTTTGACGAATTTGCAATAAAACAAATAGAATTTTGGATGCAGCCCTTGAAAGTGAACATAAACAAATACACTTTTGACAAAAATTAGTTACTAGCTACACGAATTAACCCAGTACTCAAGTTTGACCATTTTCGCATTATTTTCTGCCGCACCCTTTATGGTACATATGCATACGTATTATTAAATTCTCGATGATAAGCGCTAAATATGTCCGCATCTTTCTAGGATGTTCTTGGTTATCCAAAATGTACGTGAGTTCAGAACTTCAGATCAACAGTTGTAACAGTAGCTTTTAGGACTATATAAAGTTACGATATGTATTCAAACATATTGAATGAAACAATTGGAAGGTCAACATTCACTATTTGAAAACTTTGTGATAACTAGAAATGAGAAGAAAAATTAGTATTTTCCATTTAATTCCAACTACCTTTGCTTATCTTGACAGATACGCGTATTTCGTCTACAATGTGCTGACTTTTTCAGTGTCTCGTACTAATAACTCGACTGACGAGACGAGCCACTGTGCCAATATCTCGAAGCAGAACACGCCCTCGAATTTTGCTTTGAAAAGTTCAAAAATGTCCTTGAGATTCGATGCTATGGGTTCTCCGTATGTCAACGTTGACGGTAGTCCAGATTCTTTCCTTTAATCGTTGACATGTTTCTAAAAAGACTTAGCGTACCTAGAAACCCTAGCGGCAAGACATCCCTTTTACATTCGCTGTTGATTCCCAGGTTCAGATTTGCAGTGAAACTCTCCCATGCTTAGAATACAGTCTGAATGCTGCTCTTCTTGAAGATCTGAGCTTTCGTAGTGCAGCGGACTGACACGGTGGATTTTTGGTCTTAGGAGCAACCCGCATAAGAACATGGTGATCGATAGCATAGCTCACAATATTGAAGAAGGTCTAAACTGCATCGTTGATATCGTCGGTGTCAAGAATAACATTCCAGTCGATACTCAAAAAATGCCGAGAATGCTGTCATAATCAGCTCTTTTGAAGTTGTTGCTGACGGGATCCGCAACTTTGAAAGCATTTGTCGGATGCTTAACCTCGAGCGTGAAATGTAAAGAGGGATGCAGAGGAACCGTTGTAACAAAAACAGAAGGATGAACAAATATACTTGGTGCCAATTCAAAGCTGCTGACAAAACAGAGATCGAGAAGCTTACCATTTTTGTTGGCAACGTAATTGATTTGAAGATTAGAGTCATAGTTATCGAGCAATCTGAGATTCCCTGCGCGGAATCGAGATGCGTTCGGGCCCCGGGTACCAAAGTTCATTGCCTGGCGAGCACCATTTCAGATCGGGGAAAATAAAAGCCCCTATGACTATAATCTCGTCCCAACAGACTATATCGCATATAGCGATTCAGCATGCTTCTTGATTAACGCAACATCACGCGTTTTGTCCAGTGGGATATATGACACACAAAGGAATAGCGAGTATCCAACTAGCTTTGATTTGCACCCAGTCTTGTTCGATACTAGCCCAGGATGTATCCTCAATTAGGTGCGTCTTTCAACACCGATGAACAGCAATTAGTAATGCTTCTACAAATAACCTGGAAATGTAGCTAGGGTTACGGTCACTTCGGAAAGCTTCATAACAGTTACCAAAAATTTGGCTCGATAAGGTCCGTTCGTCAGGCCTAGCCTCGGATAATATGATCACAGCATAGCATTCATCTGAGCAGGCGAGCGTATTCGTCAATACTGGTGTTCACTCCACAAGCATTCCACTTCCGAATCCCCGAATTCAGATCCGGAGCAAATGAGATGGCTGGAGCACGACGAAAAATCTTTGCTGGTAAAGCATGTCCACGTTAAATTTCGGACACTTATTTTTCAGCGAAGATTTTGAATTATTTCACGGATCGCTGAACCGTTTCACTTATATGACTTAAATGGCGTCGAATAAAATGGTAGTGCGCAAATTCATTTTGTACAAACGGCAGCAAAATTCGAATTTATCGGTACGCAATCTTGACAAGAATCTGCCAAGAATTCCAATCTTTCTTTGCAAAATGTAGCTCACAAAACTGAGAAGTTAAAATCATACGTACAAAAGAACTGAAGGCGTACAAAGTGAAAAAGGTGCCCAACCGTGAATGCAAGCAAAATTTCACTGCAAAAAGTCGTGCTAAGGAGCTTTACGCCATTATTTTTTTGCAAACATTTTCTTATATCATAATGGACGTCGAAACATACGTACTCGAAGACTTTAAATAGCTTCCGGGCCTGGTTTTTTATACCGCAATGCAAAGGAACGCCGTTGTCAACAATTTCCGGACAAATTCCCGAAGTATTTGATTTGGCAGGCCATATGTAGTTGTGGTTGAAAATCATAAAGTTTCATCTCTACCGGCACTATCAATAAGGATGTGTACGAGAAAGAATTTCCTCAAAAGTGGCTGCAACCGTTTAACAGAAACTATGTCTCTCCAGCTCAGTTTTGGCATGATTTGGCCTTTCGTCACTATGCAAAATCCGTCCTGGAATGGTATAAGAAACAAGAGGTCTAATGCGTGCCTAAAACAGCCAATCCACAAAACTGTCCAGAACTTCGGCCAATGCATTGCAATGGAGGAGTACTGGGCTCTAGTTAAGCGGAAACTTTTTCGAAACTAAGAAGAAAGCAAATTGTACCGATGATTTCAAGAGAAGAACGTTGAACTAACTTGGAGTCCGTTGAACTAACTTTAAGTTCGATGAGCTTCCTTGAAGTTCGGTAAACTTCCCTAAAGTACGTTGAACATCGCTGAAATTTATTGAATTTCTATGAAATTCATAAAGTTTCCATGAAATTAGTTGAGTTTTCATTGAGTTTGTTGAATTTCTTTGAATTTTCATGAAGTTTATTGAACTTCCCAAAAAATCGTTGAGCTTTCCTGAAGTTCATTGAACTTTCCTGAACATCGTTGAACTTCCTTTAAGTTTGTTATCTTCCCTGAAGTTAGTTGAACATCCCTGAAATTCATTGAATTTCCATGAAGTTCATTGAACTTTCATGAGGTTTGTTGAACTTCCCTAAAGTTCGTAGATCATTTCTGAAGGTTTTGAAACTTTCTTCAAGTTCGTTGAACATCCCAGTACTTTATTGAATTTGCATGAATTTCCATGAAGTTTTTTGAACTTTCGTAAAGGTCTTTGAATTTCTGGGTAGTTTATCTTCCCTGACTTTTGTAGAACATCCCTGAAGTTCATGGAACTTCCTTACAGTTTGTTGAACACCCATGAAGTTCATTGAATTTTCGTGAATTTCCATGAAGTTCATTGGATTTTTTATGAAATTTGGTGAACTTCTCTGAAGTTCGTAGAGCACTCCTGAAGTTCGTAGAACTTCACTGCACTTCATTGAATTTCCATGAAGTTTGTTGAGCTTCCCTTAAGTTCGTATAACATCCCTGAAGTTCGTTGAAATTCTTTAAATTTCCATGATATTTGTCGAATTTCCCTAAAGTTCATTGAATTTCTATGAGATTCGTAGAGTTTCCGTGAATTTTGTAAAACTTTCCGTATCGGAATGTTGCTTGGTCAGGTTGTTTCGTCTAGGTAGTAGGAACCTCCTTTAGATCAGTCGGTAAAGTAGCAAGCTATGAAGCAAAACCATGCTGGTGGCGGCTGGGATTCGATTTCTTAGTCGGGTTTAGGGATTTTTCGGGTCGGAAAATTTCTCGACTTCCCTGGCAGGCTATGAATGTACTTGCCACAAAATTTTACAAAAAATTTACTAAAAAAAATTGACCATTGAAAAAATAGTACAGGCATAGAAAGCTCTAAATTAATAATTGTGGAAGTGCATCTAGAACACTAAGTGAAGAGCCAACAGGGGCGTAACAATAGTCAGGAAGAAGATGTTTTGATTGGTAGGTATGATTTTTTCCATAACGATTTTTTAACGGTCATCATTTCTTTGAGAAATAACAATTTGGTTAATAAAATATCAATTAAAATCAGATACTTCGTTGGTTTGTCTATTTCTTTAAGTCACAGCAATTTTTTTCAACATCAATTCAAGAACCAGTTTTTTTAGTTTTCAGGCTTACTAGTTTCACTCGCTATAGCACTTTTTGTGTCTCGTTGCTCTCTTCTTGTGATTCTACATATCTTTGGAATAATTTCAGTTTTTCCTTCTTCACGTTGGACCGCTTACTCGCTCTCATTCCAGTCCGCACTCATCACGTTGTTCTTCTGCTTCCATCGATTCACCGTTGAAACCTTCTTCAAGGAATTCTTCTAGAAACACGTCAATTCCTTCTGCAGTTTGAGTTTCCATGTATGGTTCCGTTTCATCATCCGTAGGGAGGCTTCTCTGAGACGGCTTGCGACATCCAAGTGAGTTTTCAGCCATGCCGGAAACGGAAGCAGCCAACCCGGTGGATCTCACCAACCTTTCTTCATATTGGTTTAAATGTTTGGTTTTATTTGAGCCACTTTCTTTTTTTCAAACTGTTTTTCATTTTATATTTGTAGTCGTCCCACACCTAATAAAGAGAAATGATTTTAAGTGATTTTATAATTTTTTTCATTCTTCTCTAAACATCAAACGACCAATTCGTTTTTGAAATTGAACCTAAATCACTCTGTCCACTGTGTCCAAGTAATATTTTCAGAAAACAACTCCGTATTTCCACTCGGCCATTTCCCGCGCCAGAGGATCTCGTTCGTTGAGAGTTCGGTGAGAGAGGTATTGGGAGTTAAAAACAAATCCCGAGCAAGGTCTGCGTTTTCTTCCATGAATTTCGTAAGAAATTCCACTTGAGAGAAGTTGATGCCCAGCGCATTTCGTGGCGATTCCGTAGAACTAAAATAAACTATAAGAATTGAATTCAAATTTGTAATTACATATTGGTGCATGCCTACGTTTCACAGATTATTTGTGCAATCAAATTCGTGTTTGCATTTATATTTCAAGAGCTTATTGAGGATCACTTTGCAAATTTGGAGATGTGGAGAACTATCTTCACAAATATTTGGAACCTGGCAATCATTTCGGCATTTCAATTTAGTGCCACACAAAGAATAAATTTCTAATATTCAGCTAACTAATGAAAAAGTTTTGGGAATACCAGCATAAGTAGCTTCCAAGTTGATTGGCTGTTAGACATTTTGCTGAGGTGAATTGGAACTTCTCCATGGATACAGCTCATACTTTAAATTGTATGTTTTTATTATGGTTAGTCCAAACATTCCAAGATGAGAAAATATCATAATCAAATGATTTGATTTGATTCACGCTCAAATCTAAATTCCGAACACTTTTGCATAATTTTTAGGACCTGCCTCACGTAGGCTTCTTCATAGCGTTTTTCCAATATCCTTCTCCGTGAAGTGAAGGAAGCCCCCATCAATCAGAAATCAACCATCTCCACGTTTAAGAGTGTACGTGATCTAGTACTAAAATTTGAAAAACTATCTTCCGATAAAAGACCCACCCGATCTCCGAATTCCAATCACCGAAGAGGCCCACATAAGTTGTATTGCAAATAAACCTCCCCAAGAAATAACTCAAGTCAGCGACAAACGCCATGAATCCAAAGAAAAAAAAAACTCTTGCTTTCATCAGTTCTTCGAAAAGCAGGAAGCCCATCTATCTGGGGGCCAATTTCCGTTTCTTCTTTTGTTCAAGCCAAGTTTACACCGGAAACGTGACCCTCCCCCTCCCCATCGTTCTCGGCCAAAAAGTTATGTACACCTCTGAATACGGGGAAGGCATCTAATCTGGCGCTTACCCAAGTTTTGAGAGGAAGAAAATCACGCCCGTCATGTTCCACCTATCAAAATCGTAAAAATGGCGAACGAGCGCAGCGAGAATAGAACCGTAAAAACGAGAGAACCAATTTTATTTGCATACAAAGTAGTTTCCCAGGTACTAAACAGGGTGCAGGTGGCGGTCGCGGCTAGCTCCGAAAACCGAGGCCAACATGGGGCAGAGATGCGTAACACGACAGAAAAATTTCCCCAGGCCTTTTCGGTTGACAACGCCGACTTCCTTCCTTCCCACCGGAAACCGGGAAACCCCTCGACCCACACCCCCGGAAGGCAACCGGAAGCGCGAAACTCAATTTGTAAACTTTACCCGACACAAAGGTAGAAGTAACCAAAGGGAAAGCAAGCGTGCATCCCAAAACAGACATTAAATCACGTGCCGAAGCCGAAGGATACGCGAGTTGTGCCTCGCGAAGGACTTGAAAGGACCATTCTGGCTAGAAAGACAAAAAAAAAGTTCAACACATAAAGATTTTTATTTCAAATGCCACCTTGTCGACACAAACCAGCCACCCAACCACGTGGTTCACCAAAATGTTTTTGTCGTAAAATGAGGCGAAGGAGCATGAAACTTGCTCCAAAGAGGCCCGTACTTACACTTTCATCTTTTCGGGGCAGCCGTAAAACAACCGAAAAGCGGAAATGTGTCCTCTATGTGTCCTTTCCGGAGTGGAGAGAACTTTACTACCCCTAGAGGAGGGGGGACTCTAATCAGACAACGGTCCCGACGACATGAGCCGGAATTTAAATGTATTCCTTTACTTTTAATGCCACTTTACGACCTTATTGAAGATTATTATCTCACGGTAGGGACTCCTCGGAGGTGGTGGCAAGAATTTGCAAATGGTCGGTGCCCCTTCCGAGCGGGTTTGATAATCACTGATGGGTGTTGTACCCGTACACATTCGGCTTAACGAATGGAACCGTCGCTCTTTGCTTCCACACACAGGATCGCAGTCATCTGGCGCGACGACGACAATGGAGGCACTTGGGCTCGGAAAAATCGACAGCTGAGTAGGCCATGAAAAGTTTACTGCAACCATCATCATCCACCAGAAAAGACAAGGAGGCCGGGCGCGACGAAATGAATGGTTTCATGGATGGCCACAAGTACAAGTATTATCGGCATAAATTCCTAAGTAGGCGTAATAGAATTTAAATTCATAGGTCCCCGTTGTAAGGTGGCAGCTTGCATTGGTTTGGAGGGCCTTGTGGATCTGCCTTGGGGGGATTAGCCTGGGTTTTTGCTTTGTGTCATCCGGCAGGGATGAACCGTGGGATCTTGGAGAGCTTAGTCGGGGAAGAGGTATGGCTCTTGCTCGAACTGGGGATGGAAAGCGTTCTTTGCCGGGTTTGAATTAAGTGTTCTAGGCGCCTTTCCATAGTTATTAGTTGAGGGGTTTCGATGCCAGCCACATTTTTGCATTAGTATGATTATGGTTTTCTTCGGGGCAAATTCCTAAAACAGGTCAGGAATTGAACCCAGACTGGTGTCCTTTCGATACGGAATTTGATTTAGTACTATTGAAAAAAACAACAATCCTAGAAGTATACCTGAAGAGTTCAGGAACCAACCCAGAGAAACTCTGGAACTTACCTAAAATTATTCCAGAACTATCATAGAAGCATACCAAAATCATCCTGGAGATGCTACAGAAAAAATCTGATCGAATCCCAGAACTACGCTGGAGGCATTTTAGAACATTTTTGACAGTATTTCAGATCAAGCCTGGACCCATAAGATAAAAATTCTAACTGTATTCCATAGCTAATAGAAGCATCCCATAATTATACTGGCATCCAGAACTACATATTTTGACAGCAACACTGAAACAATGTCAGATCAATTCTATCATCCGAAAACTACTCTTTTGAATACACTTCAGATCAAGTTTGGAAGCATCAGAAAACAATACCGAGAGCCTCCTAAGACAGTCCTGGAGGCGTTCTACAACTATTACTAGAAAACTCTGGAAGCATTTCAAATGAAAAAAAAAACACTTTGGAGCATCCCAGAGGCATTCTCGAACCGTTCCAGAACTATTGTGGAACAACTCTTAAAAATTCTAAAATCGTCCCAGAAATACTCCCAGAGCTGTCCTGGATGCTTACCTGAATTTTAATAACATCTCAGATCAATTTTAGAAGCATCACAGAACAGTTCTGAAAGTATTCCTGAACGGTTCTAGAAGCGTGCAGGAACAGTTCTGGAAAAATCTCGGAAAATTATGAATCCGTTCCAGAACTTCTTTCAAAGCATCCCATAGGTATTCGGTAGCATTCCAGAACAATTCCAGATGCATTCTATAATATTCCTTCAAAATACCCAGAAATATTCCAGAAGTCTCCAAAATAGTTTCTGAATCATCCCAGATCTACTCTAGAAGCATCCCGGTACAATTCTGGAAGCATCCCAGAGCCATTTAAAGTGTATCGCAGATAACCATCAGGAACTAATCTGGAAGCATTCCCGAATCACTATAGAAGCATTTCAGTACTACTTTTAAAGCATCGCAAAACAATGCTGGAAGCATTCCAGAACTCTTCTGATCCAATGAGTAGCTAAAAAGTATTCTAGAAGCATTTCTTTAAAAATACCTAGAATCATCGCAAAACAATTCCGAAAGCATTCCAGAATAATGCTAGATTCATTCCTGGACTATTGTGGAAGGTTCCTAGAACTATTCTGGAAGCACCTCTTAAAAATTCCTTAATTATTCCAGAAATACTCTCAGAGCATTCTTCGATGCTTCAAAGAAGTTTAAAAACATCTTAAGTCAATTTAAGAAGCATCTCAGAACAATTCTGGAATTATTCCTGAACAGTTCTGGAAGCGTGCAAGAATAATTCTGTAAAAATCTTGGAATAATTATAAATTCGTTCCAGAACTTCTCTCAGAGCCGCCCAGGTACTCAGCAGCATTCCAGAACAATTCCAGAAGCATTCAAGAATATTCCTCGAAACGCACCAGGACTATTCCAGAAGACTCTGAAATAGTTTCAGAAGCATCCCAGCACAATTCTGGAAGCATCCAAGAGCCATTCCAGAACTAATCTGGAAGCATGCCCGAATCACTAAAGATGCAGGAAGCGTCCCAGTTCTTTTCTGATCCAATAAGTAGCTAAGAAGTTTTCTGGAAGCATTCCTTTAACAAATACCTAGAATCATCCCAAAACTATTCCAAAATCATTCCAAAATAATCCTAAAATCATTCCTGCACTGTTTTAGAAGGTTCCCAGAATTATTCTGGAGGCAACTTTCAACATCTAGAATTATCCAAAAACTATTATAGAAGCATCCCAAAGCTTATCCAAAAGCATCACTGCTAAAGCATCAAAGCTTAACCTAAAAAACTTTGTATGCATTACAGAAAAATTATCGAAGCATCCCAAAGGTATTTTGAAAGCATTTCAGGGCCATTCTGATGGCATTCTAGAACAATCCTGGAATTATTTTGGAAATACCTTAAAACATTTTTGGAAGCATCACAGAACTCCTCTAGTTCAAGATACTTCTGAAAACAGTTCTGGTAGCATTCCATGACAACTTTGGAAGCATCCAGAACTCCTTTAGTTAAAGAAAAACTACTCTGTAAGGAGAACAATTCTGGAAACATTCAAAAACTACTCTGGAAGCATCCCGGAGCTCCTACAGTTCAAGATGAATCTAAGAACTGTTCAGGAAGCACCCCTAATAATTCTGGAGCATCCCAGGATTACGATTTTGTAAATGTTTACGAACCATTCTGGAAGTATCTTACAACAACTCAGGAGGCAACGTGGAAACAATCTAAATTTATGCCAGAACTACTCTCAAAGGATCACTTAGGTATTTTGAAAACATTCCCTGATGCATCCCGGAGGTCCTTTAATTCAAGATGAATCTAAGAACTATTCAGGAAGCTCCCCATGACAACTCTAAGCATTCCGGGATGCCTTTGATAGAAAAAAAACTACTCTGTAAGAATAATATTCCAAAAGCATTCCAACTATGCTGGAAGCATTCCAGAACTTCTCTGAAAGCATTCTTGAACGATTTTGGAAGTGTTTAAGAACTATTCTGGAAGCATCATATAACAACTTAGGAAGCATCGTGGAAACAATCTAAATTCGTCCCAGAACGACACTCAAAGGATCACATAGGTATTTTGTAACATCCAAAAACTACTAGCAATCTAGAATAGTTTCAGCAACAAGTTTTGAAGCATGCCAAGCAATATTCCGGAAGTGCCCAAAAAAAATTAGGAATCATCCTTATACTTCTCTGGTTCAGTTAGTAGCTAAGAAGTGTTCTGAAAGCATCCAAAAACTATTACAGAAGCATCCAAAAACTAATCTAAAAGCAGCACAGCTAAATTGAAAACTCTGTAAGCATCTCAGGAAAAAATCAGGAAGCATCCGAGAACTACTTCGAAAGCATTTCAGAACTATTCTGAAAGCATTCTTGAACAATTGTGAAATTATACCAGACCTATTTTGGAAGCATCCCATAGCATTTCTGGAAGCTCTGTCACCGATCCCTTTCAAACTTTCAGACAATAAGATATAACCCATCAGTAAGCTTTTGGCATATTTTTTTCATTCAACTTCAATACCACACGCTCTTACTTACGCTTAACTCCACTCATTAGGTTCTGTACAAAATCTGGTTACAGCGCCCCCCTGTTTCTTCCGGTCATCCCCAGATTTGACCTCCTTGGTATGCTTCATAATAGCCCAGTATTTTTCGAAGGGCCTTACTTATGGTGGGTTAGGGGGTTTCATGTCCTTGAGTATGAATAGTGAAATGAAGCTACATTTGGCAAGAAGATCGTAGGGCCCTCTTGTTGCTACAACAGAGGAAGACGATGCTTTTGTTTACACTGCTTGAGGTAGTTCTCAACGTTTACAGTCGCGGTAGTCACGAACGGCGCACTCCGTTTGCCACATGAGCAGATCGCTTTCCAAATCATGTATTGCTTGGCAAACTTTGAAAGTTTCTGCTTCCTTACTCCCTCCGGAATATCAAACTTGAGCTGGGCGGTGAAGAACAATAGCCCCGGAAGCTGCCGGAAGTTCGCCTTGACGTAAATCTCATCATCCATGTTGTTGACTGTGTGAACAATCTAACACTCATTGACCGGCAATGATGTAATGTAAAAAATCTGTTTATAACAATCCCTCAAGTGATCATTGGAAGCAGTTTTAATCCGAGAGCTAGAAAATGATAGCTCCACTGCAGATCCAGCAACCCATTTCAGAATGTCTGGACAGTCACGTCCATTCCGAGGTTACTTTCATAAACAATATGCCACCAATATCATTTGGATAAGGGCACTGCAACACACTTCCAGATTTGGAAATGTTAAATTTCCAAAACAGGCACGTATTTAGCATTATTTAAAAAAATAAGGTAATTTTTATATAGTTTTAATCATATAGATCTCACCCATGGCCGCTCTCTTAATGACAATCGCGACAAAATAAGCGCAAAAATTAACTTTGTTAAGCCGCCTGTTAGATATGCAACCTGCATAACAGTAATCTGTACACCATGTGGTGAATGCATCTGAAATAAGCCTTTCACCCACTCATGCGCGTTGTCGTCGTTTGCTGCTTCTGACCAGCAAATGGCCGTTCTCTACATTGCACTATTCTTCTTTTCTTATCACTCCACACTCTGCCAATGGGCCAAATCCCCGGAATGAGGCAAATCTATTTTCTATATCGAACTACGAAACTGATAAAAATCATCGGGTCACTCGCAACAAAGCCGAAAAACACTCAAACTTAATAATTTATCACTAACAAACACAAATAAGCTGATGTGCGGGGGGCCTAAAAAACCAAATACGTGGAAATATTACCGACACTCACACATTTCGTGAGAGAATCGATTGTATTCACTACGTCTTTCCCAACTCAGGCGAAGATTTTATGATTTCACAGTTGATTTGAGTAAATTACAAATTATTAACTAGAAATTAGAAGAAGAATTAGTATCTTCCATTTAATTCCAACTACCTTTGCTTATCTTCGACAGATACGCGTATTTCGTCTACAATGTGCAGACTTCTTCAGTGTCTCGTACTAATAACTCGACAAATTATTGTTTGATTTTTTTTTTGCGAAAACGACGCAGCAAAAACAAAACACGTCAGTTTCAAAGCACGGCTTGCTGCGATCTTCAAAGTTGAGGATTTTCCAGGTGCTGGCGCAAAATCAATTCGCGACGTTGCTTTTCAGATGACACCATTTTCTCAATATTCGAAAAACTGACAGCGATAAAAATACAACAAAAAACACCCTACACTATTTCTACCCAAATTTTGCAGAGAAAATACCCAATGGGTAATTTTCTACAGCGTTTTTTTTTGTGATGCAATTTGATGTGGGACACCCTTTACTCTGTAAACATTCCACTAGAATTGTGGAAGCGTTTCACAATCATCTTCGGAGCTTTCCAGAAAATTTCTAGAATAATTTTGAGAGCATTTTAAGAGTTCTTCAAACGTTACTTCAACGAAATCAACGAAATAAATTGCTACGAATATTCTGAACTAAATGAACAACTTAGTGAAGCTCCGGTTTCACGCATCCTCTATCGCTACACAGAAAAAAAAGTTCCTGAAAATGAAAACAGACCGTTAACTAGTTCACGTTTTCAAAATGTTTCTCTTGAAACGTTATTGAGTTCATGATTACGTGATTCAGTTCACGGTGTATTTTTTATTGTTTTCGAATTCATGACGGCAGTTCACGTATTTGGGCACAGATTTTATTCCATGTAGGAATCGGAACCAGCCAAGAAACGGTGAACGATCGGATGATTCTATGGCTGTTCGTTATACAACGTTAGTTGCGCCGGAACTGTGTAAATGCTCTGAATCTAAAGGGACCTTCTTGTGACATTTACCCATACACAGAAAAACAAAAGCGTTCCCGAAAATGAAAAAAGGACCGTGAACTAGTTCAGGTTTTCAGGATTTTTCTCTCAAAACGTTATTTAGTTCATGATAACTTGATTCAGTTCACGGTGTATTTTTGCTTGTTCTCGAATTCATGACTGCAGTTCACGGATCTTTTTTCCGTGTACACCTGGATTTACGTAAGAGTTGAAAAATTTAATAAGTTGGACTAACTCAATTTTTAGTCATATAGAATTACTCTCAAAACTTTCTGGAAATATTTAACCAGTTTAGATTACTTCAGTGATGGACGATTTGTATCTTTGCTAGAATTGCCCTAACCAGACCCAAACACGGTCGCAGTTTTTATTTTTAATGTGTGCGGTTAAAAATAATATTGAAATTCGTATTTGTCCTCCTCTTGACTCTATTAATTGAAAGTGCAGTTTTCAAAAAGCGATCGATGCGTAAATAAGTCTCCGGTCGATTGATAAGGAAGTGTTTTGCGTTTAAAACCTTATCCTTCCATTTTATTCCCCGAAATTGCACCCCAATGTGATCGAAACACGGCAAATTTCACTTGTTTCGAATTACAAGCACTCCGCCAAGCGTGACCGAAAACAACCTCCTCCTGTTCGTCCCTGTGTCCCTTGCAATGAAAAATGCCGCTTCCTTCCAGGATCGTAAAAATAAGATGTAAATGTAGCATCTCTTTATAATAAGATTTCCCCGGCACGGCCTACACCCCATATCACCTTCCGTTCGGCTCGTCACCAGCCAACCATGACAGGCATACATTACCGCCATTCGCTGACACAATGCCGGAGACAGTTAGCAAGTGCCAAATTCAAGGCTGCCCAGGTTTATCTTATCTCGGATTAGAGGAGTTGCCAAGCTCGGAAGTCGGAGTCGTCGGATTGAAATGGCAAGCAGAGGGCGCCACTCGCTAAAGGACTCGTTAAAATGTTAAATGACCTTCGTGAACGAATGAATGAATGCCAAACAGAGAGAAGATGTGCGTTACGTCTTCCGCATCCGCCTATCGCCGTTGTCGTCGTCGATGTCGTTTTTCCCTTGACTTGGAAAAGAAAAGCTGTTTCGCAACGAGGAATTTATGTTGTTTTTATATGTCATTAGGACACGATTAATGTCTTTTTCAATTACGAATTATGGGCTTTTTGCCGTTGCTATACAACTTTTGTGCGAATCATGTCGACGGGAAAGCGCTCATTTAGCAACAGCAGTCACCACCCCCTCGGAATATTCCACTCGTTCCCCGGTCCCCAAAATCTAGCTCCACTCCGGCTACTGTCATTACGTAAAAGGTCATCCGGCCACGAACGACCTTTCTCGATTGCGGCGCACCCAAGCCTTCCATTTATCGGAGTCTCGCCCTTCTGACCTCCACTGCAAGCCGGAATGGACCAATATACCTTTCCGCGGCCACCCCATGGAATGTCAGACCACAAAGTCCGGCTAAGTGCTCTGTTATAACCCAGATCAAAGCGAAGAGCCTATTTAGTTGCAGAAGATTTATTACTGGACGAAAATGGTCCATTTATTGAATTTCTTTTCTCTCCATTTTGTGATATCACCATGGCAAGTTCGGCGATTGTGTTATATGAAAGCGTTGCCGCAGTGTCTGATGGGGTCACACGCTGGAATTATGGCCCCGGAATAAACGATGGAAGCAATGCCATTGGTTAATCGGAATTTGCCATATGCTGCGCGCATGGATTGAAAAAAGTATATCGTAAAAATACCATCGATATAATGCGTTGAATAAGGCGTTCATTGCTCTGGGTCATTAATCAAAAATCATGATCGTTGTTCAGAGCTGAATGAAACCGTGAAATCTCCGACCAATGTTTGATTTTCTAAAGTCAATTGGGTTGTTTAACGGTATGCAGGTTTTGCAAAAATTTCTGTTTTTGTTATTGTGTAAACGCCAAAAATCGATTTTCCTTCTTCCTTGTGTCAGGTCAATATTCAAGACCACATGCTATCGAGCAACTGTTCCCACCGCCCGAGTACAAAAAAGCGACAACTTTCAAGCAACAACAACTATTGTGTGTGTGTTTGTTTATAAACAAAGCAAGCGTTGCGTTCTTATCGTGGTTTTGGTTGTTTACGTTATTTAAGTATCTATTCGTTTAGACGGTATCTACAAATAACTACTAAAAATGCGTTGTGCAGTGTCCGGATGCTCTGTGAATTCGGTAAATTCAAATACTGTTCACCTATTCGAGTTTCCTAAACAAGAAGACCTGCAGGAATTGCGGCTCCAGCGAATCAGCATAACAGGGTCAACCCCCGTTCTTGGCAAAAGTAAGCGCTTGTTCGTATGTCAGCAGTATTCTGATGTGAGGAATATTAATTGATTCCAGTATAAGTAGTAGTGCCAGCAAAGCATTTTAGATTCAATGTGCGATACAAGTTGGACAAAAATGTTGTTCCTCATAAAAATCTTCCTTTTGTTCAAGGTAAGTAAATGAATATATTATTGTCATGCCTTCTCAATACTGGACAATTCAACTGCCTACACCAAACTTAACTCCCGTTCGAAACGTTATATTTAACTTCATCATCAGATGCTCTCATGCTTCTCATAGTTTGTTACATGTTTCAGAAGCTTAAAGCTTAAAGGTATTGCTTTATGGTAGCAAATTCCCAGCAACCTAAGCGAATACGAGTTGGCCCAAGAACAATGCATGACGGAGGATAATATAAATAATGTAAATCTAAATATTGCAATCTTTAAATGAAACCACTCCCCAAGTAGCACACCACGGTCATAATTAGTTGTAGCAACTTGATTATAACTTAGCAAGTCATATTTATTTTATCTCAACCGAATGGCAACAAGTGTGCTACTAGGGTCACGTTAGTGAAAGAGATATTATGATTGTATTTAGAAAAATAAGACTAAATGAAACCATTGAACTGCTTTCTGATTGCTTTGGACTATCTCGTTCTCGAATTTCTCAAATTTTTAATGAAATTGTATCTTAAATGGGTAGACAATTTCAAGAGCTAATTTTTTGCCCTAAAACAAATATTATAAAATATTAGAAGATTTAGGGAATTCAGCATGTGCGCGCCTCATGAAGTAGGATTAGTTAACTTTCAAGGACCACTTATAAAGTAAGTTATATTTACGTTAATCTTCCAACTCAAGTTTAACTGATTGTAGAGCAAATCAATAAAAAAGAGGAACAACTTTTTATTTTATTTTTTTTTTTTGAAAAAGAATTTAAGATTTGATTTGGGATACAATTTAAAATATTTTACATTGGTTATCAAAAAGCTTCAAACAGTATGTTAAAAATATGTGTCTTCCACAACTTCAAACTGTCCATCATCTTCTGTTGTATATAATCGACATCTAGATCTATCTCTATAAATTGAAGAGGGGTTTCCACTTTTTTCAAATTTCGGTAGAACTAATACAAAAGCATCTAACTTCTAACGCAAAGAGATGTTTATTTTCTCCAACAAATGGACGCAGTTAACAAGAACCATGAATCCTGGTGAATAAAATTTGGTCTTGAATATAATTAGAAGCTTCAAAAACGTTTCTGAGACTTAAATTTCGTAAAAATAATGAGCAGTCAGATTTTCAGCACAATTTCTTACCTTTGCACTACAAATTCGGTGTATTGATCTAACCGTACTAAGGAATATACTCCAGTCAGACTCCAAGTTTTCTCTTTAGTTGCATATCCTCACACATTTTCGTTCCGTGATTGCACAAACCATAAAAATCACACTTCACTTATTACACTAGCCACACGAGAATCTACGAGAACGTTATAAAATTCTAAAAAACTATGGGATTAATTTTCACAATAATTTAAATACGCTTGCACCTATTCTGAACCGTGTTTACAATCGACGTAATTGCTTGCTGTTGCCAAACTATTTCATTATGACTCTTATTCGAATGATATTGGTTTGGCAGTGCTTCAATACCACCTTTTTTGTGGGAGTTCTTCAAATCGCCCAAAGTTGAACTATTTTATTTTTCCATAGATTAAATAAATAATAACATACTTCTAATTGTAGACTTTTTCAATATATACCGAGAAATAAAGCTCCACATTTAATAATAATTTTCCATCTCTGTTGAACTTGGCGGCACTGCTCACACACTGCATAGCATACACATCAACGCTAGTGTGCGTGTTCAATCATTCATAAAGCATTCTATGCCCAATGTTATGGTGAGTCTTGTTGTCAATATTCTCATGGAAGAATAACAAACAAACCCTTTCATTTTGCTTGGTTATATGCATGCTACCCAACACCAGTGATGCCATATATGTTTTTCAAATGTCTGTGATATTAATTTGAAATGTCTGGGAATGTCTATAAAAGTCTGTAAATTTTTTTAGAAAATTAGACTTCTTTCTACGAAAACACGTTATAAGCGAGCGAGTTATGTCATTATCGCCAATTGGGTGATTATGTAAACATGTTTTCATCTATTTCTCGGATTGTATGCAACCTTACACTATTGTTTCATATTTTTTAAAGTGACACTGAAGCTTGGAGAATTCGCATAGATGACACAATTCTCTATAGTTATTTTTTCTCCCTATAACGCTCTTGCCAGTTTTGTATTTTCAAATCAAAATTTAGTTTTCATTTAATAAATTAAACAGATTTTTTTTATTTAGCAATAACCATTGATGGTGTGTACCATATTTATTTTTATATGGTGTCATCATCACTCATGATCATCAATATCATTATGGTCATTTAAGACTGCTTCGTCGGTAAATCAGTAATTATCTCTTAAAATACAGGAAAACTCTCTCCTGATCTTCTGCAAGGCCCTTTGCTTTATTCTGGGAAGTTTCCTGCTGAACTTCAGGCAAAATTCCTCATGAAGTTTTTGGCAGTCACTCCTTATTTTCTTCTAAATTCACATATAAAGACCCAACGTTACCTTCCAGAAACATTTGGTAATTTTTTTCCTAAACAAAGTTACTTTCTAAACTTCTGATAGGCTTTATCCTGAACTACGAGGAAAGTTTCTCCAAAACTTTGAGAAAGTACTTTCCAGAATTTCTTGGAAAATCTTCTTAAGTTGTTAGAAGTTTCTTCCTGAACTTTTGAGAAGTTCTTTTCTGAACTGCCGAAATAATCTTTTCTAAACTTCAAAAAGTATTGTCCTGAACTTCAGGGAGGTTTGTTCCTAAATTTCTTAGAAATTCCTACTTGAACAACTAGAAAGATCCTCCTATACTTCTGGAATGTTTCTTCTTGATTTTATCAAAAGAATCTATCATAACTTCGTGAACTTCGCGAGAAGTTCTCATTCTTATATGCTGGAATGTTTGATTCGGAAATTTAAGGAACTAAAGTTCCAACTAAACTTTTGGTCTCTTCGCAACTTCTCAGAAGTCCTCTTGTGAACTTCTGAGGAGTTCTTTACTGATTTTTTATGTAAAATTCCTTCTTGACCCTACAGATAGTGCCCTCTCTGGTAGGTTTCTTCCTGAAATTCGGGGAAGTTTTTCCTGAGCTTATTCTTTCCAAACTTCTGATTAGTCCTATCCGGAACTCCGAGGAAAATTTTATTCCAACATTTTTAGGAAAATTCCCTTTTAATTTGTTCTTGAAGTTTCTTCCTGGACTTCTGAGATGTCCTCTTCTGAACTTTTGGGAAGTTTTCTCCAGAACTTTGGGGAAGTTTGTTCCGGAACTATTGTAAAATTCGTGCTCAAATTAGAAGGAAGTTCCCCCAATACTCCTGGAGAGTTTCATTCTTTTCTCGAAAGAATTTTGAAAAAATCCTTATTCTGTAATGCAGAAGGTTCTCCTCTGAGCTTTGAAAAAGCGGCCAAGCACTTCTAGGAAGTTCCAACTAACATTTCGAGAAGTTTCTTCCGGAACTTCTGGGATGTTATTTCCTGAACTAAAGAGAAATTTTCTCCTCAATTTCTATAACGCATCGTCCTGAGGTTTATTTTCTGATTTTTTAAGAATTTATAGGAAGTGCCCTTCCTAATTAGCTCCCGTCTGAAATTTGGGGAAGTTTTTTTTCCTGAACTTCTGGGAAAATCAATCTTGAATTTCTGGGAAGAACTCCTAAACCTCTGAAAAATTCCAAATTTCAGAGAAGTCCTCTCCCCTACACTTCTTCCTGAAACTCTGATAAGTCCTCTCCTGATTCTTGGAGAAGTTCTGTCTTGAAATTCTTATAAGTATGATTTTGAACTTCGGTAATGAATTTCTGAAAGTTTTTCTTGCATGACCTGCTTGCTCCCAATACTTCTGAGAAGTTTCTACCTGACCATAGGAGACATTTTTTTTCGAGGAAGTCTCTAAGTTTCAAAAATATGATTTGTATTGTTGTGAACCTTGATTTTCGTTGTGAATTAATAGCAAAGGACCAATATTACCAACGCTTTGACAGTAACTTTTCGCATGGGTTGAACACGCGTGGGGTTGACCACTACCATAACACTACACTACCTCCGAGCCCATTGTGTCTCCAAGTGGCCCACCGCTTTCGTTTCTTCAAGGATTTCTACTTTAAATGATACCTACGATATTTTAAAATATTTCAACCAAGCTTCTTACCGTATCTACGATACTGTTCAGATCCTCGTATGTTTTAAATCCGAACTTCATAGAATACCTTTATTTGTGAAATTTAAAAAATATTTCAAATGTCTGTAATAGTCTGCAACATAAATAAAATGTCTGCATCGTAAAAAAGTCTGCAATGAAAATAAAAAGTCTGCAAATTTACAGACATGTCTGTGAATATGGCATCCCTGCTCAACACACGTGAAGTGCTATCAAATGATCTACTTCGTTTTTTGGTGTAGTAGTGAAGTCCGTTAACTTGTTTGTATTTTTTTCTTGATTAAAATCAGTACGATTAACATATGAACACAGATGGGATTGATGTTTTTCGTGATATTATTATAGGTACATAGCAGTGGCAACGGTAAGTGAATGAATAAATTGTGAATAACTTGTGTACTCAGTGTTCGGTATTCAGTGCATATTCACCGATTTCCACTCGAGGTCTGCTTATTGAGCTCAAGATAGGTTTCGCTTCCCTATCTGCTTTGGAAAATCCTGGTTCCATTTTGTAGGGTTGAAAACGAAGACGAGTAATGCTATGCTTTGATAGGTTTTGATCTAAGAATTCTAAATGGAGTTTTCATAAGGGCCAATAATGTCGCAAACGTTAACAATGACTTCTTCCGCAAATTTCTTGAAAATGCAAACTCGCAAAGAAGACATTCGTAAGACATTAAACAACCTAATTAGTGAAGTCTGACGTTTCCCACCTCTTTGATGTTAATTCAAAACTTCCGATTGGACTTGCAATCGCAGCATGCCTTTGCCTCTTCCACCTCTCCCATCGCAAATGTCACAAAACGACAAACTGAATTCAATGATCACCGAAAGTTTTTTTTGTTTTTTTTTCCCAAAACTAGCACATGCCACACAAAGACTATCATCCACTCCGGTGTTATTTCCTCAACCACCGAATCAAGCCACATTTAATTAAACTTTAGTAGTTTTTCATGAAACCACTAAACTTCCTATGACAAAGAAGAAGAAGAGGAGAAAAAACGACTCGAATATCAACCGATTGCCACATGAGCACAGAGCAAGAGGAAGATTGTGTCACTCGTACACAATTTCCCGCTTTTCCTCGCTTGAAGAAGCACCGGCGACCGGGGAAGGGGCAGAAAAAAACTGGCGTTGAATTTTTCGCAAGCGACATCGAATCGAAGAGGAGACTTAAAATTTTGGGGTGAAAAAAACTTGGGGTATCGATTGTTGCATAAGCATGTTTTCGGCTGAAGAGGAGACGCAGTGGGTTGGTACGTATACAAACTATCGAGAACTATCTCCGGCTCTCCAAACTGACAGCACTTCCAGTTCGATGATGAGGGCAGGGGGGAGGAATCGAGGGGACGCAGGAAATTGGATTAAATTTCGATGACTGCAGATCGACTCTCCTCCAGCTCGACACAAAACGGCGTGTGAGTTGTGTACGGGAAAACTTGTTCTTTCAGTCACTCGACAACGCAGTACATAGATGATACACACACATACCGAAACACAGACCATCGACCGAGTGTCGCTTCACCCATTATAGGCAGGCAGAAGTTTCAGGCCGGGAAATAACTTTCATCGAAGCGAAATTATTACCAAGTTCAGTAGAAGGAAATATAAGCCAAAGAGTTATGATGAAACCGGCAGCCGAGAAGTCCCCGAGATAGAGAGGAAACCTACTGCTCTAGTTCGGATGCAGCAGCAGCAGCATAACTTCAATACGACATGTCGAACGTGCTGCATCGGGGCTCCGAGGCATCGAGGCTTTAAGCGATGGGAAAACTTCGATGGACATCATTAAAGTAGACACCGTTTGTTCGAAGCTGGATGCCGGAGGAGAGCAAAACTAATTTCAACTGTGCTTAATTTCGAATGCAAATTGATTTACGATGCCTGCTCGAGAAATTTCAAATATTGATAACATGTTCAAACTTGGCCGTAGATTGGGGTTGTTTCTGCAGATGGCGCGCAGGGGAGGTCTGATGGGTTTCCGGCGTTTTGGTTGTTTATACGGTCGAGTTGTTGTAACAATGTTAACTTCGGCGTTATGGAAAGGTTCCTTTGCTGAGTGTCACCAATGTGACAAAAATGGTCGAAAAATCGATCACATATACATAATTGCTACGGCAAAAACTTTATGATTTGAATGATCCACAGCTTTCAAGGCAACACCGTTTGTTTTGGTAGCTTTGATTTTTGGCTGCATTTCAATCATCAGACACACCAATGCCGCCAGCTGAGTAACGCTTGTATTAAAAGTTCGCAAATTTAGCATGTGAATGTACTGCCACCTGGTGGTGGTTCCACCAGTGAACCGTCAATAAATATAAGTAAACTATATACAGAAAAAGTTTGACAGCTCTATCAGATCGTTTACGGCAGCAATTGTGGAAGCAGTGCAGGAACTACGTTCGATGGTTTGTAATTATTCCTTCACTGTGCCACACTTTGTGTCGGCCGGATACAGAAGAGTGGCCATACACTGAAAATTAATTTTCGTAACTAAGCTTTCACTCTTTTTGTAAACATGGATTTGGTACATAGAACGAATGTCTCGTATATTGTATGAAACATTCATATTGCTTTTTATCTGGTGAAATGCTATCATAACACCTTTTTGTAAAATGCACGAAATTGATTTTGCGAAGAACAGCCAATCGCTGCTTCTCTTTTATTGTATTCATGCATGTTGGTGTTGCTGCTGGCATGGGCGAGAGTAATTTATCCATCCCAAAATAAAAATTAAAGCGCTGCCGAGAGTTATAACTCCATACTCAATAATCAAGTATCTTCTAACGAGTCAGCAATGGCCTAGTGAGATCAACCACGGATTCAAAAACAGCTCTGTTCAAGAATTCAGGATCGAGTCCCATGTCAGAGACATTAAAACAATTATTGGTTACGCTTTTTTTTTCATACAGGGCGATACGGTCAAAATTTGGTCAATATCAACTTGACGTATTTCTTTCAATTTTGCATTTAAAAACCTGAACACCCCTCATTTTGAAGGTGTGTGTGTGTAGAATGTTGCTCCTATTTTGATTTTGGAATTCACTCTTCAGTTGTCAAAATGCCGTCCAAGCAAGAAGAGCAGCGTATCAAAATTTTGCTCGCGCATCGCGAAAATCCGAGCTACTCGCACGCAAAGTTGGCAAAATCGCTAAAAGTTGCCAAATCAACCGTTACAAATGTAATTAAAGTGTTTGGGGAACGTTTGTCGACAGCCAGGAAGTCTGGATCGTGGGAAATCGAAAACCGGAAGCCGCTGAGACGACAAAGAGAGTTGCCGGTAGTTTCCAAGCGAAACCCTAATCTATCTCTCCGAGATGCCGAAAATAAGCTGGGTGTATCGTCTACAACCTTGCATCGAGCCAAAAAACGAGCCGGACTATCGACTTACAAGAAGGTAGTGACTCCAAATCGCGATGATAAACAAAATACTTGAATTATACAAAATACGACGATGCTGACGAAGTTTTACTGCGTGGTAATGGACGACGAAACCTACGTCAAAGCCGACTACAAGCAGCTTCCGGGACAGGAGTTTTATACGGCAAAAGGAAGGAAAGGTAGCAGATATTTTCAAGCACACGAAACTGTCAAAGTTCGCAAAGAAATATCTGGTTTGGCAAGCCATCTGTACCTGTGGCTTGAAAAGCAGCATTTTCATAGCTTCCGGGACTGTCAACCAAGAAATTTACGTGAAAGAGTGTTTGAATAAACGTCTGCTGCCTTTCCTGAAGAAACACGGTTGTTCCGTACTGTTTTGGCCGGATTTGGCATCTTGCCATTACGGTAAAAAGGCCATGGAGTGGTACGCCGCCAACAACGTGCAGGTGGTTCCCAAGGACAAGAACCCTCCCAACACGCCAGAGCTCCGCCCAATTGAGAAATACTGGGCTATTGTCAAGCGGAACCTAAAGAAGACCAAAAAAACTGCTAAGGACGAGCAGCAGTTCAAGGCAAACTGGCTTTCTGCGGCGAAGAAGGTGGACAAGGTGGCTGTACAAAATCTGATGGCAGGGGTCAAGCGTAAGGCCCGGCAATTCGGATTTGGAAAAGCGGAAGCCTAACTGAATATTTTTCCTGAATTTTATACTAATTGAACTTGAAATAGAAATTTAATTTGATTTTTTAAATAAACGATTTCACCGATTTACACGCGTTTTCCCTTGACCAAATTTTGACCGTATCACCCTTTACACGATACGTGAGGGTTGACACTGGTGTTAAGGCTCGATACGAGAAGTTTAGACAATACGACCGTAGTACAGAGTTATCTGTACTGAAGAACCTGAAGGCGTTAGACTGAGAAAATATAAGATAACAGAGGTATGTAGAAGCTGCAAAGAAAAGTGACTGTACTGACTACAGTGACCAACGGAAGACATTCTAAGAAACAAGTATGCACTCGTATTGATTCCAACACTGACGTATATACGATCTAAGGCTCGTACTATGAAAAAACACCATTTTTAACAGTGTGTAACTTTTTTGTCCGTGGCTTAAAAGTCATGAAAATCTGGCTATCTGGCTAATTTGGAGTAAATTGTTTGCAAAATTTCATAACAATCCGTTCAGTGGTTATTGAGATGTCATCGAAACAAGAAGAAAATCGTCGGAGAATTTTGCGCGCCGTCATGGAAAATCCGAAATGAGATGGATCGGAAGACAACTGGGAATCACCCATACAACTGTGTCTCGGGTAGTATAGAGGTGTATCGAAAAGTAGTTATAAACTTCCAAATAATAAAAATAGGCATGAAAACATGGTTAAAATTAACATAACTATTTCAGTTTATTATAGCTTAACATGTTTACAAAAGATCCAAACGGAAAAACTAGTCATCATGTTCATTTCTGTAGAATGCCCGTACCTTTGATTTGACACCTGCCATCAAATTCTGTACAGTGACCTTTGTGCACTTCCTGGATGCCGCTGCCCAATTTTTCTTAAAATCGGTCATGTTTTGGGACACTGTACCATCCTTCTTAAACATACGCTTGACTATTGCCCAATAGCGTTCGATCGGTCGCAACTGGGGACAGGTTAGTGGGTTGATGTCTTTTTCTACGAACTTGATGTTATTCTCCGTCAGCCACTGTAGAGTGGATTTGGCGTAATGTGCCGATGCCAAATCTGGCCAGAAGAGAGGAGGGGACTGGTGCTTTCTATACAATGGTAGCAACCTTTTCTTCAAACATTCCTTTTGATAAATCTCAGCATTTATAGTTCCTTTTGTATAGAAAATTGAAGAACGCAAGCCACATGTGCAAATAGCTTGCCAAATGAGCACCTTCTGACCGAATTTCTCCATCGCAACAGTCGTATCTGCGGTTGGCACACGTTCCCCAACAGATTTAGTATAAAACTGCGGCCCCGGCAGCGTTCTTGAATCTTCTTTAACGTATGTTTCGTCATCCATCAAAATGCACTGGTCGACATTGTCCCAAATGCAGCTGTACAGCTTTCGAGCCCTGGTTTTGGCACGAGACTTTTGTTCCGGAGATTGTTTGGGCACTTTCTGCTTTTTGTACGTCTTCAAGTCATTCCTGCGCTTGATTCGTTGAATCATTCCGATGCTGGTCCGGAACTTCTTGGCTAGATCGCGAGTAGAGGCAGATTTGTTCCGTTGAATATAATCCACAACTTTTTGGTCCAAATCGGGGTTGCTGGAGCCGGGTTTCCGGCCACTTCTTGGTAAATCCTTGAGGGAGCACTCTTACCAAACTTTTCGATGATGCGTTTTACACTTGCCGGGTGAACATTTACTCTTTTCGCAATCTGGTTGTAAGTAACACCCTTTTCGGTGCACCAAGTGTGCAGAATTTTCTTTAGTCTCAAATTCAATTCGCGACATTTTGAATACAACTTTATCAACGGAAATGAATGAACCGAATAATCATTTTTGACATGTAAACAAAGCAAATGGCGCTTACACGCTAAAAATATATACAGTAGTTTATGCGTAATAACGCATCGAATGTTTATAACTACTTTTCGATACACTCTTAAAATCGTTTAAGAAGTCCCAGACGACCGAGCGGCGGGCTGGAAGTGGAAGAAAATTGAAGACAGCAGGCCCGGAAGGTGATGGATTTTTTCAAGTGTTATTTGAACCTATATATTCGCAACGTGGCTCTGAAGGCAAAGTGTTCCGCCTGGTTCGTTCAGCAAACCATGAAGCGACCTGGGTTTCGTGTATTCAAGGTCCGCAAGGCACCGAACCGGCGTGATCAACAAAACACGGCGGCCAAACCGATGTGTGTGGTTATGGATCAACGAAACCTGACATCACGTTCTACGTTGCCAGAATCACGGTTTGATGTTCCGGAAGACAAAAGTGGCCAAATTCGTCAAAAAATACTTGCTCTGGCAGGCCATATGCCAATGCGGTAAACTTACTAAACCGTATATCACAACGGGTATAATTAACAGCGCAATTTACCGCATCGAGTGCCTCCAGAAGCGTCTGTTGCCCTTCCTGTGGTCCCACGGAGGCGAGACATTATGCGCGATCGACGTTGGATTGGTACAGAGACAAAAGCCGCCATCCCCCAAATTCACCAGAGATTCGTCCGGTGGAAAGATTTTGGGCCATAATATAGGCCAAAGTTCGGAAAATCGTCCAAGGTGTTTAGGAACGAGCTGGAGTTGAAGAAATAATGGATGAAAGTGACCAAAAAGGTCGGCTCCACCATTGCACAAAATGTAATGAGGGGTTTTAAGGGAAAGGTGCGGGCTCTCAGCGATGGAAAGGAAATTGAATAAAGTAATTATGCCGCAACATAATCCAACATGTAACATGTAAACATGTATTAGTTCATTCCCTGAAAATTTCAAAAATCCTGACTTAAAATACATTTTTGGCGAAAATTTTTGTCTGGTGCATTTTTTCAGTACATGGCCTTAGTCGGGAAGATGAGTTCGCTATAATGCATATCTGGCCCGCATCTCTATGACGAAGCTTCAGCCACATTTCATGCAGCTGTATGCAACTGCAAATTGTACTCAATGTGAGAGTTCAGTAGTATTATCAGTTTCGTTAAAAGTGTCATAGAGTAAGTAACTCAATTTTTACGAAACTGAGTCGTAGTTCCTATGTGATTGAGTAAAGTGGACTCATGGTGTCCAGGAGATAACGGCTCAGGTTGTGTCCCCTGAGTCACACTGGTGCAGAATGCAATTGAATGCACCTGATAATACGGTATATTCCATGTGGCGAAGAAGATAGTATGCGATGGTGGTATTGAAGCACACACTTAAAAGTTATGAATTTTAAACGAGACGTAATTCGTGTTTGTAAAAAGTCGGGTAACGTAAAGAACGACTTGCGTAAAATTTGTCTCCTGAAAATCGACACATGCGCAATTCGACGAAAGATATGTTTGATTGAATTTATTTTCTCTATCTCTTTCAACGCATTCTTATGTGCAAGGACGCTTGCATGTGTCGGTCTCAGGGACAGAAATTTACACGAGATTTTGGTAGTGTGTATGCAGCGCTCTCGTTTAGCATGAAGAGCCGTTTCGGATGGAGCGTAAACAAAACGAAGGTTAGTGCCTTGAATGCGCAGAGCAATCAGGCGGTCATTGAAACTTTTCTCCACTTGAGAGAAGTGAATGTGGTTTCTTAAGGCAACCGCGTTGCCTCTTCTCGTGTGATCTATACACTACCAAAATGTCATGTAAATTTCTGTCCCCTGAGACCGACACATGCAAGCGTCCTTTAGCACGTAAGAATGAGTTGAAAGAGACGAGAAAATAAATACAATCAAACACATCGTTCGCCGAATTGCGTATGTGTCAGTTTCATGAGACATAATTTTACACGAAATCTTTTATTTATTACGTTCTCCGACTTTTTACAATCATGAATTACGTGTCGTGTAAAATTCATAATTTCTAAGTGTGTGCGTTGGCAATAACGTCAAACCCCAGTGTGGGTTGTTCATTTTCAACTCTTCGAAGAAACAAGATGTCGATATCCTTTGTTCGGACGGAGGCTCGTAGCGCATTGATCTCAACAGGGTTCGTGTGCTGTAGCTTATGAAGATGTTGACTTACGGGGGACCTGTATATTGAGAGTCGTTGGCATCGTTTCAATGCATCTTATTGCCAATCGGTTGTGATCTACTAGCAGTCGACGAGTCGGTTTCGTTGCCATCTGTTTATTTTCGGTACTCTCGTCCACTAGTTATTTTCGTTTGCTGGTGATTTGCCGTCGTTGATCCCGGTGCCTCGTTGCACGACGAACTTCGCAGGAGGGCGCATTGTTCCGCTTGTTTGCCGTTCTTGTAGTTGCCAATACGGGAGCTGTGCGTTCGTTGTCTTGGGACGTTTTGCACCGGGACAAGCGATTTGGATCCCACAGGCCACGGTGTGAGAAGAGTTCGCACGAGTGGACAGCGAATATTCTGTGGCTTCAGTGTACGACGTGTTGTTGGTCGCCGGTTTTGTGTGAACAGTTTCTTGTTCTGCACATATGAGATATCATTGTGTACAGATACGTTGCAGTATCTGCAAAAGTGCCGCAGGATTAAATAGAAAACCTGATTAGTTCTGCGCCGATACTAACGTACACCCAAAATAAAAGCAAGATTGTAATGCAATTTCGCATGATTTGGTTTCATTTCTCGTAATGGATCGCAACTTGGAGAAAGAAAGCAACATTGGTCGTGGGCAAAAAAGCAACACATCAATTCGATTAGAAAATTCAATGTGTGCGTGATGTTGTACAGTTGATTAGTAGTAGTAAATTCAATGGCGCACAAAAAAAGATTTCCATCCGCTACCGAGAGTCGAACCGCGACCGTCAGCATGACGGCTCTTCATTGTAACCATCCAGTCACCACAACAAGTTGAGGTGAATGGAATAAAAGTCCTACAGTTTCTTCGGTTTTTGAGGCACTCAACGTTACAACAATGAAGCAAATTTCGGTCGCACACACTTACATGGCTTCGTTTATTTCATAAACCGCATGGTGACTTGATGAGAGGGCGATAGGAGTGTGATGACGAGTGCAGATAAAAATAGAACACTTGACAGCGGAATAGCAACAGAGGCATACGGCGTAGCGGCGTTCTGTGCCATTGTCTCACCCATATTGAGAAGTTGTTGACGGTTGAACAAAACCCAACGGTTGCTGCGATTGTCGAGGCACTAGGCACACAGCGATAACCACTTGCACACACTTGCATGGCTTTGTTTATACCATAAAAAGCTTTGTGGAACATGATGGGCAATTTGCTCTTTTCAGAATCATGCGGATTTCTCAAGATATGATTGCAAAAACTGCAAAATTGCAATTTTGCATTTTTGCCACAATTTTAATTTTTGGGTGTAGGATGGAATGTTTGTTCTGAGGATTATTCGCACAATGGGCCGTTTGGAAGGCCCGGAAAGAAGTGTTTCAAATCCCATAGCTCCTCCGATCGAGAAGTTCTCCCATAACACTCACTCAATAATTTCGTAATTTTGTTGTTGGTGTCAGACTCGAAGAGGCTGTAGAGTTTTACGTCCACCACTCTATCTTCCATTACCTAGCTGTACGGCTGCCCGTCAACGATCACTTCGTGTTTGTTGTCGTTGTTTTTAATGACTTCCTGCACCATCAGCACTCGAGGCATACGATAAAGGCAGCGCTGAGGTAAACCGTAACATCTTCTCGTCTCAATATCTCATGACTAGCTACTTCACCCACGAAACGGTGCATTCCTACTTAGGACTGACGGCATCTTTTGCTAACTTTGCATAACTGATGCGAAATGGGGGCTTCCATGCTGACGTTTGTCATTGCGAATGTAAGTGCAGCGACATCAGAAAGCGACACGGAATTTCCGGCAATTACTCACTCGCAGATGACTACGCTGTCGGTGTGCAGATCAATAAGCGAGCTGGTGGCCTCACCATACAACACCGACAGGCAAGTATGTCTGTTTGGCACTAAGGGGCCATCCAAATACCACGTGAACAGTTTGGGGGAGGAAAGGGGGCTGGCGGGTGTTCTATGATGGCGTTGATGGTATTGAAAAATTATTTGAATGATTGACCATCGCAGGGCGAGGGGGTAGTCAGAAATCGGTCAAGTCCAGTCCACTTGGTATATGGATAACCCCTGAATTGTAACGAAAATATTTGCTTTTCGTCCACAGCTACGAAAACTAGAAAAAACTTGAACTCACTGAGAGTCCCGGTGAAATTAAAGTAGTCCTATCAGTGACGCTACTAACATACAATGACCGTCGAATAAAAGATCCATTGAGCCGTATACTAATTCGGCCTCGATTTCCTCTTACAAATCCGTATCAATAACAATACTTTATTACACGTGCCTCGACAAGTTTGTGGTGTCATTCATTAGATTTTAGAGTGAAAGTTTGAATACATATACTTTTTGTGAAAAATAAAATTAGCTTGTGTTTACACTATGTCAATAAATAAGATCCCATAGGGGTAAGATAATTTCCCGTGTTCATTCAATTGATCTAATCACCTGCTCGCATTACATACCTGAGTATTACTTGATATAGAGTATCTTGATATCAAATGCTCAAGTACATTATTTCCAGTGAAAAACTGGGGATGTATAGATGCTGATATCAAGATAGTCTATATCACGTAATATAAGTTGTAGTGTGAACGGGGTGTAACACCCTGTTAATCTTTCTTTGACATTCCTTTGTTTATATCCATCACAAATTATTGCTACAGTTGTGAGAAGTAAGCGAGTTGATCGCAGCAAGCCGCGCTTTGAAGGTGACTTGTTTTGTTTTTGCTGTGTCGTTTTCGCGAAAAAAAATCAAACAATAATTCGTAATTTTACTTAAACTAACAGTAAAATCATAAAATCTCCGAGTGCTTTGTGTAATACATAGTGAATATAATCGATTCCTTCACAAAATGTGTGAGAGACGGTAGTATTTCCCCGTATATAGGTCGAAAATAACATGTGTAAACATTGACTTCTAGCGTATTTTTCTGGGATATGTCGGCTCCCACAATAGAAATAGCACCATAAACAGATAGAGGGAGTTATTATCTTCCCGTGGGTAGTGGATATACACACTTAATCACAGCTTCCCTGTTCAGTATTTTTTTTTACAGTTTTTGCACCGTAAAACACATATATTACTGAACAATTGGCTTTCCCTAAAACAAATACAGTTGTTCAGTGAACCTCCAAAAAAGAGTAATTTTCCGTAAAATAAACGTTTTACGGGACATTATAAAGTGTCAGTAAAAATAATACCGAAATTTCAGTATTTTTGTGTTGTACTGAACTGTCAGTTGATAAAAAATCCAATTTGCTAAACTCACCAATACTCTGAAAACCTTGGCTTGATATTCCTTTGCGTTGTTTTTTTTTGGTTTGAATATCGTGAGAAAGAAAGAATTAACAAGTGCAAGAGAACAACTGAACTAATACTGAGAAATCTTAGGAATCGATGCACTCCGCACTCGATTTCCTAAGTTGCTTCATTTATTGGACCATGAACGAATGATGGAATGAATTACTTAGTAAGTAAACTTTTTCATTAATTTTTTGGGTTTTTGTTTTAGCTATATTCCTATTATTTCAGCACGATGAACCATTCCTAACCCTCATGAACGACTACCTACATACTTGATATGAGCGGAAATTTCTCCAGAGGGATAATCCCTGAGGCAGCTGCCTCGTGAACGGCATAATCGTCACCACCTCAAAAGAGACTTGATCTAAAGTATTGAGTTGTGCCTGCCAAGCAATTGTAGGTTTTCAAAGATGCGGGATTAACCCAACTGACAAATAGTTCTACGATTTTTTCAACAAGCTACGATGTAGGGAGTCAGCACCTTACCACTACAGGAGAATCATATCTAAGAATTTAAATTGAAGGAATCATGTTCGTCTTATCCTTCTTCATTAAACATGAACATTAAGTAAACAATAAACATAAGAAAACTTATTTTATTTTCAGTAAAACTGACAAACGGCTGACTTTTCCAAAAAAAAGAAAAATAATAATTCCGAAAAACCCAGCAAACTGAAGGTAAACAAATAAACAAATTACCGAAAAAGTCAGTAGTTGTGTTTGACAGTTTATGTGTTTCTGTGTTTTTACGGAGTTTTCAGTAAATCAAAAATACTGCTCGGATGATTACTGAATTCTCAGCAGTTTGAAAACCCAATAAAATTTTACCGACTTCGGTAATTAAATCTCTGTATGTAGATGTTAGCAACCAGGAATTTTCAGAAAATTATCATTTTAAGTCATTGTTTACAATTGTTACTTTCAACCTTTTGACCATTTTGTCTAGAATTATTCAGTTAGAGTGTTTTTCCGCTTTGTCGCGAGTAAATCGATGATTATAAGCAGTTTTTAATTTCGAAATAAAGTCGATTTTGATTAATGGCAGAGTGTGGAGTGAAAAAGAAGCCAGTGCATGTAAAAACGGGCATTTGCTGGTCGTAAGCAGCAAACGAAGACAACGTGCATGCGCCCGTGAAAAGCCGGCACATAATTTGAGATGCATTCACCACGTGGAGTTTTGCTATGCAGGTTACACATCTAACAGGCAGTTTAGCAATGTTCATTTTTGCGCTTATTTTATCTCGAGTGCATACAATTGATTACGAATCAACGTGGAACGTTTTTATTTTTACGAAAGAACAAGATAGTGTCATTGAGGAGGTGGCAATGGGTGAGATCTATCTGATTGTAACTACATAACAATAATCTTGTTTTCAAATAATACTAAAAACGTGCCTGGTTTGGGATATTTACTTTTCAAATGATATCGATAATTTTTACATGCGGGGCTCATTGTATGTGAAAGTAACCTCGGAATGGGCTAGTCTCTTCAGACATTCTAAAATGGGTTGCTGGATCTGCAGTAGAGCTATCACTTTATAGCTCCCGGATTAAGGCTGCTTCCAATGGTCGCTTGAAAGATAGTTGTAAACAGATTTATTCCATAATACCACTGCCTGCCGATGGGTGTTAGATTGCACAAACACACACACAGTTGAAAACCAAAGGACGATCCCTGCCAAGCACCAATGAGGCCCCCTTCTTCCAATTGCCTCAGGGTCAGCGTACGCGCTTTACTATTATGTCCAAGGAATCACTTAAATACTTTTCTGACTATTCACCCACTTTATTGTTAATTTGCACAAAGGTAACGACTTCTCCCTCTTCCTTACTTCCTATCTCCTACCCTCACTCTGTCTCACACTCCTATCGTCGGGGCCCCTCTTCCCGTTCCACCACTTTGTTGCTTCTCGTTGTACCTGGTCGTCGGGCTAAACCGATACTCCTCCAACTCTCCGTCCAACGCTTCCTCTCCTCGGTACTCCTCCAAGTCTCACCGATTCGTGATTTCAATGGCGTCCGCGTCGGCTCGAGACGGCATATGCACGTGTTCTCCAGGCTTGAGGCGTCACTGCTTCTAGATACTGGGACTCCAACGACGACCGGGAACTAACAGACGTTAGAGTTGACTCTGGGCAACCTGGACGAAGGTTGGGAGCTTGACCAGCTCAGGTCAAACTAAAGGCAAACACAGTGGTCCTGGTGTCGGTAATGGGATTATGGCTGTTAGTGATGGGCGGTTGAGATTGGGGTTTTAAATGGTTTACCTGGATGCTCTACCGCTTCACTTGCTTCTACTTTTCCGCTTGAAGACTCTTTTGATCACTTTCTACAACCTTGTAGTTTTTTCAATTTCAGTTTTAACGTCTTAACTACAAGCGTGCTGCAGACTTATGGTCTAAACACAATGATAATGGAGACGGAAAACGGCAAAGCCCGATCTGAGTACACAGAAAAAAATTAATTTTAACAAGCCTGTAAAATATCCCCCAGTTTAAATCCAAGCTGAAGGAGGCGCAAACAACGAAATTGTTTGCAACTTTTCATGTGTCATACAACAATATTGGCAATCTTTCATACAACAGGCTGATTCAGGCGTTATCTGGTTTAAATTTACATGAAATATCCCATTATATTCTGGCAAATCTAGCATTCTCTTTATGTGCATTAGAAACGCAGAAAATTAAATGTTTCTTTTTATCTGTGTATGCCTGCTTGTCGGAAAGAAAACAGGCTAGATCCAAGCCGATTCTAACTTGACGTATCGAAGTCGTTGGCAGCAACTGTCAAAATTGCCGTTTTCCGTTCCGTTTCCGTTATCATTGTGTTTGGACGATTAATGGTAGATAAGCGATGGCGGTTTGATTTTCAACCGACCGTTGAGGAAATTCCCTCCCATAGCATAGTCGCCCCATCATGGCCCCCTTTACGCCACCCTAAATGGCCGCCCACTCCTTATCTCCTGCGAAGTCTGGTGGCAAGTAGCGGAAATGTTGATGTGTGCCTGCCTTCCTCATAGTGGGTGTTGAGTGGTGCCCAGAATATCTATTTAAATGTTTTATTGGCTGTAATTTAAAAGCCGATACATTGAACCTGAAATCCTCACTCATCTTGAACAGTTGAACACACCGCTGATTACAAATACTAAGATCTATCTTTGACAATACATGTGAATGTCAGATTCAAAATTAACAAGAACTATTTTTGATTGCTGAAAGAGGAAAAAAAAATTCTATAAAGTTCTTATCATTGATGTCATTTATTACTTATTTACATGGCAAAACGTTATTTATAATATACCTGATACACAATACCCCTCCAACGTTTTCGGTTCATGGCTGCTACTCTCCTATCCCATGGGCATCTTGTACTCCATAGATCTTGCTCCACTTAGTCTACCCATTTTGTTTGTTGTGTCCCTCTTCGTTCTGTGCCAACCGGATTCCCATCGGACACCATTTGCGCAGGATTATTGTCTGGTATTCTCGAAATATGTACCGCCCAGAGTACGAGTCAAGATTCGAGCACCTTACAAATGCTAGATTCGCCAGTAACATGCCCGAGCTCATGATTCAGCCTCTGCGCTAAGACTCCGTTTTCCTCCAATCCTCCAAAAATGGCTCTTAGCACCCGTCACCAAAATTATCCGAGTGCTCGCAAGCACTCCCCAAGTATTGTTCACGTATCAAGGCCGTGGGAAGCAACCAGTCTCAGTAGCACACTTGTCCGAAATCATTTGGAGTGACTGCTCTGTGACTCAATTAAGTTACAATCAAGTTGCTGTCACCAGTTTTGATCATTGTGTACTGCTTGAGATCGTATTAGCGTTTCGTACGGAAGCTAAGTCTCTTTGCCCGACTTCCACTGATAAGTGATAAGTGAGCCGAGTGAGACAAATTCGTCGAACTCATCTCCGTCGATCGTTACGCTGCTGCCCTATCGGTTCAACATGCCAGCTTTTACTTCGTTTGAGACTTATTTATCTTCAACCCAATCTTCACTGCTTCGCCCATTAGATAAATTGACTGGATCTCTTGAAAGATGTGACGGCATATTAAACGCCGCTCGTTTCATAATACCTTCAAGGGTAATGTTGAACAGCAGACAAGCGATCACATTACCTTGACAAACCCACCCGGTATCCTCACACAGCGCTGAGTTCCACCCATCGTAGCCTTGATTAGTTGAGTCTGCTTTTGCGGAAAACCGTTGTCGTCCATGATCTTCTGTAGCACTTTCGGTTAACTGTCGCATATGCGGCTTTCAAGCCGATGGATAGACGATGCTTAGGGTCTTCATGGTACTTATGGAGGATCTTCTGCAGAGTGATTGTTTGGTCCGGTCTAGATCGTCCTTCGATGAAGCCGGCTTGGCAAACCTGCTAAACCTCTTCCAGCCAGCGCGATGGTAGTTCTGTCTGGTGATCCGAATGCCGGGTTTCCGAGGTGCCAACTGGTCCAAGTGGAGTTCCTGGTGCACGACCGGCTTAGCGATGTTGTTCCCCATGTATTTGTATTTGTCGTTTCGTCATTTCGGTTACGCCGGGTGTTCCTCCAGGTCTCGTGTTTCGCGTTCAGGTCACCGGCGATGATAAATTGCCCCTGCCTCCGAGTTAGCTTACAGATAGGACCGTTGCTGTCCTGTTAGATAGGACCGTTGCTGTCCTGTTAGTGGAGCTGGTTTAGTTGGAACAATAGGCTGTTATGATACTGTAAGAGCCAACGGCAAATTCGACCTCAATTCCGATGGCTTGAAGCTCGGAACCAGGTAGCAGTTGAAGTTGTCCTTCACCAAGCTCAATCCCTTTATTCCGGATGTAAGAAGGATTCCAATTGAGGATGCTGATGATGCGTTTACGGTTCATACTTGAATATCAACGTCATCGCCACGGATGTGGCGGCTTTGAGCTCTTCCTCCATCAAGCCGCACGATCGTTGTTTACGGTACAGTTTTTGGACGAACTCCACCATTTGCTACGAAGTGCAGAGCTTAGCTTGTTGGCGTCAAAATAGCGTCGCGACGTAGGAATGGTGAGAATCGCTTCTTTAGGCATTCTTCACGATATATTTCCGCGTTTATCGTTCCGATAGTGATGAATCTTTGGCTTGTTCTACAACAGCTGCATATTACCTGCCAAACCAAATATTTTTTGGGAAACTTGGCCTTTTTGCCTCGTCCTGAAATGCTCCTCTACGCCGTTCCGTTGCATGGCAGTATATTAAGACCTACCGGGAAGCGGCTTAAATTCTTCCAGCACATAAGTTTTATCGTCCCTTATCACGTAGGAAAACTTCGTCATATAATCGCGATAGAACTGGCGAGCCCAGATTTTAGCCATCACATTCTGTTTATCATTACGGGTCGGTACAGTTTTCACCCTGAACGACTTCATACCTTACCAGTGAAGTGGGCACGAAAGTGGGGGACATTTTTATTTTTCTAGCCACAGTACGTACCTAAAGATCTGGTCTCTTCTGCAATATTTGCTTCACCTTCGCGTCCTTCTGGTGGTTCCTGAGATCCGTTTTTGTTCCGCTCCAAATCTTCCTGGCTGTTGTCAAACGTGTGAGTTGCTCTTCTCTTTCGACTCCATTTTCGATCTAAAAGGTTGTAGTATCACCAAAAATTGATTTAACATAATGAACAGACATACGTTCATCAGTCTGTGAAATATTTCACGCGTTGATGAAGTATTTCCAGGGATATACGTATTTAGAGGTGTTCATATTTTGTCGCCAACAAGCCTTACACGGAAGAAACAAAGAACCCAAAATTAAGTTCATTTCACCCAACTCTGGGGTTCCGTGCGAGAAGCCAAATATGAATATATGCTATGTTACTCAAATTTGAGTAACTGTATCCAAAGTTTATGGTGGGTAAATTTAACCTAACGCAATAGAACTTGTAAAAACCTAAAAATGAGCACTTTTTCGCACGGTTAGTTAGCAAATGTTATATAACATTTAAAATAAAGTGCCTTTCACGTGATGATAGAATAAAAACATAAATTTTGTTGATAATTTTATGGATTTTGTTTGTTTCTTAATTTCTGCGATTTTGTACAATAACGGCTAGTTAAGTACCGTAACATATTTATTGTTTTTCGGTATTTAAATCTGATATACGTCAAAAAATAAAAGTTGGCAAACGCCATCCATTTTTACTCAAAAATGAGTTGTCAATGAAGTGCTCACCCATTGAGTAATCATTACCTAATGTGCAGAATCAAATTTACCCATCTCTCCGGTTCAACAACAGTACTTAATTTTGAGTTTAAAAATAGTCAATTTTAGGTACTTTGTTTCTTCCGTGTACCATCGGAGAGTGCTTCCGTGCAGGTATTGCAACCCAAATGCGGCTCCCACAAATCGTTGTTGAATGGAGGCTGACGGGTGGTTGGTCTGGCGGTAGGATTGGCATTTCTGGATCAACAATAGAAAAGGGCCCATCAACATTTGTAAACAACACTCCTGAGCCTGCTCTCTCGCAAGCCGCTTGAGCACATGCAAACCAACAGAATCATCGTGTAGGGGAAACTTCTCCCACATGATGATGGTATTGGTTTGCGTGGGTGGCCTACGCTTTGCGAGAGAAACAGGCCTTAGAAGCGTTTGTTTACAAATCGTTGATAGGCCTTTTTCTACCCTTGCGCTGAACTGGCCGGCTTGACGTGCCGCAAGGGCTCAGTAGGGATTCCAGGACCCGAAGCTAAGAGTCAGTTCCATTGTGGTTATATCACATCAATTATTTTTTCCACTATAGCAGCAGCACATCCATATTATAGATATACTATTCTTTGTAATTTCAGGTCATCCAAGGAACTCCTAAGTATTTTTAAATAATTTTAAATATATTTTGTTTTTTTTCGGTGGTTATGATAATTTATCAAAGGTTAGTAGTGCATGATCGGGCCCGTCTATGATTGCAGCAGGATCACAATCTGTAGATATGTGAATACAATTAAAATTGGTATTATCATTTTATACTATAACATCCCTTCGCTATTTTATCCATATTCTATGCCATTTTCACTGAAAAAAAATGTAGGAAGCATTATGTACGGCAAATTCTACTCAAAAAAGCATTTCCCTTATTCACCAAAACTGTATAATTTATAATCATTTCTCTCCTGTTTCCCATTATCTTTTCTAGATTTAGACCAATAAGAATTATCGGACTTTTTTTTTTTGTCTGGTCTTACTTAATCTACGTTTTTGGCATTATTCATGCTTATATAAAATTTATTTCTCCTAATTGTTTGCTGTTTTCGGCTTTTCCAAGACTATTAGGACATTAAAACATATTTACTTTACTGGCTTGCTCGTATTTTTATTTTACATTATAACGATTTTTATTTTATGTTATGATATCAAATGATATGATATTATTGCATTTAAATTCATTTGATAAAAATTGCTATAGTACCTGTGAGACTCACTACAAAAAGTTTTTGTGATTCAAGGAAATGGAACAGCACTTCGAAATTTTTGGTTTACTATTCTTCATATGCTATATAATTTCAGATCATTCATGGATATTCCAAGTATTGTAAAATATGTTTAAATCCATTTTTTTTTCTCATAGCTACTATATTGTCTTAATTTTCAGGTTAACAAATTGAATTGTTACTATCATTCTTACATTTACTTACTATATTAAATATCATTGTAATAATCATTCACTATATTTTTTTTTATTAGTTTAATATTCACTATATTTTATATATTACTACATGACATTGAATATGTATTGGGCGGGGAGGGAGCGTCAGGGTATCATTCAGGCTGGAATTGGACGGTGGAGTGGTATGACAGCCGGCGTCTGGGAGGGAATAAACAGTATTATTTTCTTCTCCTACCGATTCGATTGTGAAGTTGCGAATTCTACTCCAGCAGTTTCAGCGTGAGTGGCGCGCCCTTCTTGACAGGCCATCCCGTGGAAGGCTTAGTGAGTGTTGCGGGTTGGGTTGTGCGATTTGTTGGATCGTATCGTTGGAAGGACAATCTTATGTTCCCGCGGGTTTCGCGTGAGTGTCTCTGCTTAACTCAGTTTGATCTTGCTGTTGAGTGGAGCTGCATACATGACAAGGTCGTAGAGGGGATGGTGGCTACCTTACATACATACATACATACAGGAGCGAATATGTGTGTATACTTCTAGAACATAAAAAGAAACAAAAAGAGCCTGGCAGGGTCACAGTGGAAGCAATCCGGAGTGGACAGTCAGGCATCTCAGCCTCTGGTTGGAAAAACACCAAGTAGCCGCCCAAGAAAGACCTACGTGTACGAAGCACATGCATGCGAGTATCATCTAAAGCGGTATGTTCCCAACAAATCAAAAGTAATAACAACGTGTGGGTAAGTAAATCAGTTAACATTTCCAAAACTACATACACATCATACATTCAAACATAACTATATATTATAAAACCGCCCACAAATACCCATGTCCAACAGAGCAGCTTATTTTCCCGATGAGTCTAACGTCAAATACTTTGTTCCATTTGGGAGCATAGACTAAGAGAGATAGCTATTACATTGTCACACCTGTTACTATATGAAATTGCGCAGATACCAAAAACTGCACTGACACGAATATCACTTACAATGTAATGACACGGACAAAGTACAAAAACACGGACTTTAACAAATACCTGGACAACAAAACGCGAACACGGACTGATACTGAATCCCAAAAATTTTCAAGAAGATTATGTGAGCTGATTTCGAAAGCCCGGTGTTTATTTGGTCACCATAGACTAATCCTTCCGGCATAATCACTTGAGAATTTTCAAAAACCAACCCCGATCATTGCAATCCTATGGGGATAAAAAAAAAAAAAAAAAAA